>JALMQS010000068.1:4071970-4323675 GCA_024734495.1 Forficula auricularia
GGGGGAATTATTGACTTTATCTCATCAGAGCACCTGCCGTGATAGTATCTATAGAAAAGGGAAAGGGCAGAGACATCTCTTCGATGAGCCAACGAGTCGAGGGAGTCGGTGAGGGTAGAATCGTCAATTAGCCTGACGGCTCGTTTCTGAATTGCATCAAGGGTAGCAAGAGAATATTTTGAGGCTCCTCTCCACAGATGAGAGCAGTATTCGAGATAGGGGCGGATTTGGGCCTTGTAGATGGTGAGAAGTTGTGGGGGTTTGTAAAATCGCTTGGACCTGAATAAGAAGCCAATCTTCCTTGCTGCAGATTTCGCCACAGAGGAGATGTGTTCATTCCAAGACAGGTCAGATGCGACAGAGACGCCCAACATGGATAGGCTGTTACACATTTTCAGGGTATTCGAATCGAAGTGAATATCAGGGAAATCTCTATTTTCGCGCCTAGAAATTAGACAACATTGAGTCTTATTTGAATTAAAGTTAACTAAATTTTGAGAGCCCCATTTATTCAGTTTGTCTAGGTCGAGAGTAATTGAGGAGGCAATATTGATTCGATTATTCGGGAGAGAGGGTTTGCCGTGTAGAGTGCTATCGTCGGCGTAACAATGAGTGGGGTTTGCCGTTTGATCAATAAGGTCGTTTATATAAATAAGGAAGAGTGTGGAGGAGATTACAGAGCCTTGGGGAACACCAGAGTTTGTAGAGAACGATTCAGATGATGTTCCATCCACCACAACTTTTATACTTCGGTTTGTCAGAAAGCTTTCTATCCATTTGCGAAGTGTTGGTGTGAATCCAAAGGCTGGCAGTTTGGCAAGAAGATTTTTGTGCCAAACCTGGTCAAAAGCTTTGGAGATATCAAGGGCTACAGCGAGGGTTTCTTTTCCGGCCTCTAGAGTATTGTTGAAGGTGTGGGTGACATAGGTTAAGATGTCGCCTGTGGAACGATTTTGTCTGAATCCATATTGCCTATCGTGAATTAATTTATTGTTTTCTAAGTGATGAAGGACGTGTTGGTTTATGACTAATTCCATTAATTTGGAAAGAACAGAGGTGATCGAGATAGGCCTGTAATTAGAGATTTGAGATGTGTCTCCTTTTTTAGGAATAGGTGTGACTCTGGCTATTTTCCAGCTTTTGGGGAATATGCCCGACTCGTAAGAGAGTTGGAATAGCTTGGATAAGATAGGGGCAAGTTCAGGGGCGCATTTTTTAATGAGAATTGGTGGGATGTTATCCGGGCCTGCGGCGGATTTGCAATTTAATTTATTAATGGCTTTTATGATTATTTGGGGCCTGAAATTTATTTTGTTCATGAGGTTGGTTTGGGGGGTATAAGTGGGCGGGTTAAGCCCTTTGTCATCTAAAGTGGAGTTAGTTGCGAAATAGGATGCTAGTGATTCGGCTTTTTCAGCGGGGGTCGTGGCTACTGAACCATTTGGGTGAAAGAGGGGCGGAAGTGAGGGGGACGCGAAATTTCTATTTATTGCCTTGTGTAACGAGAAAAAGGCCCGTTTTCCATTGGGGCAAGATGCGAGACGGTCAGCTATCCTCTGGTCGAATGATTTCTTTGCCTCAGAGATGATTTTTTTGCATGAGCTTCGCGACTTGGTAAATGCAACTCGGTCGCATTCTAGCTGTGAAAGTTGCCATTTCTGAAAATATTTGTTTTTTTCACGGACGGAATCTGCGCATTGTCTACCAAACCAAGGCTTAGAATCCTTGTTCCCTTTAATCAATTTTGAGGGAATATAGGTTTCTAAGCCTATTTGAATTGCCTCGTTAAGGGCGTCTGCGAATTCTGAAGCGTTTTTATCTCTGATGCAGAGTTCATTCCACTGGTAAGCGGCAAAAAAGTTACGCATGTCATTCCAATTAATGTTATCGTTATCGACTAGCCATATTTTTCTGGGGTTGGAGTGGGGTGACGGGGGTTTTGGTAAATTGGCGGAGGTTTTAATTTTTATCAGATTGTGGTCAGATTTACCTAAAGGGGCCGAAATTTTTGCTTCATAGGACGAAGGGTGGGAAGTGATGAAAAGATCGAGAAGATTGGATTTTTCATTGGCTTTGTCTGGGATTCTTGTGGGGCCGTTAATAATTTGTGTGAGGCCACACGCCGTTGAGAAGATTTCAGCGTCGGAGCCTGCGGGGGAATTATGGCTAGAAAATTTTAGCCAATTTTTGTTGTGGACGTTAAAGTCACCTAGGAAAGATATTTCAGAAGATGGAAATTCTTTCAGGATATTGCAATGGCACTCAAGGAGGTAGTCAAAAAATTGTTTGTATCTGGGGTCTTTGGGGGGCAAATATATTATGCAGAAGAATTTAGTTGAGTGGCCTAACGTGATTTTGATCCATATGGCATCGAATTCATTGGATTCTAGATTAGTTAAACGCCTACTAGGGATGTCCTTTCTAATATAACAGCAGACACCTCCTTTTTTTCGAAATTTTGAATGAAGTGTATAGTTTTCGAATTGGTAGTCACGACCGTTAGATTTATTCGCGTCAATTATAGTTTCGGATAGGCCTAAAAGAGCAGGTTTTTCATGTTCGAGATGTTGAAGTACGTCGTGTAAATTCGAATTGCGAGATAGACCGCGAATGTTGCAGAAATTGATTTTAATTGATGTCATTAGTAAGGAGAGTTTGAGGTGGAAATGAAAAGGGTGACAAGAAAAGTAAAGATAAGAGAGCCGGTAAACCAATTAAAACTCCGAACTTGGATATATTTTTGAATATATTCAATATCAGTGAGCTCTTAGAAATTGGACAGTGGTTTTCCACCGGGCGATTTGAAAAGGTTTAAATCTACCACTTGGATTGATTGTTAGTAAGGGGAAAATTATGAGCTATTTAATAAATTGCTAGATTAAGTCTTAAATTAATTAAAACTAGTTGATGTTGTTAGTGGGGAGAAGAATTATTTGTTATTAATTTAGATACTAGATTTTATAATAGATATATTTTAAATTATAAGATTATTGTGTATAGAGATTATTATATAATTATTATAAAACAATTAATATTTAAGGACCGTGCAATAATAAGAAAATGATATTAATAAAAAGATAATGAGAATTCGATTGAAAAAAGTTAAGGTAATATTTAAGATTTAAAATAAGATATTAGTTGAGTTTATTATAGAACAATTAATGTTTAGAAACTGTGTAATAATAGAACATATAATATTAATAAAATGAAGTTTATTTAAAAATATATATATTATGTATTTTAGAAATGAAAAAAATGAGAAAACGAATTAGAATTAAAATTAAAAGTAAGATGACTTGAAATTGACACAGTTTAATATTGAATGTTCGGAAATAAAATATTCGATTGAAAAAAGTTAAGGTAATATTTAAGATTTAAAATAAGATATTAGTTGAGTTTATTATAGAACAATTAATGTTTAGAAACTGTGTAATAATAGAACATATAATATTAATAAAATGAAGTTTATTTAAAAATATATATATTATGTATTTTAGAAATGAAAAAAATGAGAAAACGAATTAGAATTAAAATTAAAAGTAAGATGACTTGAAATTGAAACAGTTTAATATTGAATGTTCGGAAATAAAATATTTAAATCGGAATGTTCAGATATAATATTTGTATATCGGATGGAAAATATTTGGGCGAAACAGTTGTTGTCAAAAGCTGAATTTGGTTGTTTGTTTAGGGTAGGGTGGGGTGAATGGCCTGTCAGGGCATGTGTCTTTTTCGGAACAGAAGATAGATAGATAGATATTAAAATAAGATATTAGTTGAAATTATTAAAGAATTATTTTAGAACAATTAGTATTTAAAAACCGTGCAATAATAAATAAATAATATTATTAAATCGAAGTTTATTAAAAAATATATATATACGTATATATTTAAAAATGAAAAAATGAAAGTACGAATGAAAAATTAAGAAATCGAAGTAGAAAGATCTATTTGAAACGTGTGCAACCAAAATTTGGCGTGATTTGGAGCAATGTACAGACAAAACCTTAATTTTATATAGATTTTATTTTATTAATCTAATCTATTTCTTTTCTTTTTTTTTTTTACAGAGAATTATCTCAATGGTGGTCTTCAATTGGACAATATTTCCAAGCGAAATGGGATGGATTCCTTGATTATTATGGAGAAGAACCATTTTTTTATTGGTTTTTTGGTAAATAATCTTTCATTTTCAAATCAAATATTTGATTTATTATTAATAAATTTGTTATTATATTAAACCTCACCTTGTCCAACTCCCTACGATTCCTTTGATTATTAATTATGGACACGAATAATGAAATATTATATTAAACATTTCTATATTTTTTCAGTAACATGGTTCGTGGTAGTGGCGTCTTATTGCATGTTGGGAGGTATGTTTGCTATATTTCGATTACACTGGAAAACCAGAATTCATGCGAAAATATAAAATACAAAAAGACAAACCACCAATAACGGATCCGCAAAAACTCAAAATGGTATTTATAAAATATTAAAATTTCAGAAATTATTAAAAATAAACAAAGCCATACTAAACTATATTCAAATATTACTTTCATTTACATATAGGGTTGTCATCTCAGAAATAAGTCTCGCCCGGAGACGATGACTAAAATAAACCCCCAAAAAATACACAAATGCATACATTTACATATGCAAAATTTTTTATTTATATAAATTAAAAAATTAAAAACTCACATTCCTACAAATTAAAAACAATTCTAATGATCACAGAGTAGTTACTATGCATATAACTAATAAAAAACAAACTGAACAATTTAGGTATAAAATAAAAACAGATAATTAAGAAGAAAAATATGCAAAATAGTATAAGAATAATAAATAATAATAATTTTCCATGTATATTTCCTGTTTGGCAGTCTTTACAACATGGGTGTTCAATCATCGTTAGGCCTTTAGGGGACGCACCTTTTTGGTGTAACTCCTTCTCTCATCATTTTCATTTAAAAAAAACCCACAGTCGACTGGTCGACCGCGGGACCGTTTTTGGTCGATCACCAACCGGTTTCAATCTCCCTCATAGTACAAGCTTCGCACTGATTTTTTTACAATAAATTAAATATAGCCCAAGAGCCCACGACGGCCAGACCCTCGCTATTTTATAAAAGCTGAAAGTTTTTCTGTGCATGTCCCCTATACAGGTAAGAACGACCAGCGACTATAGAGTTTGGGTTGTGGTTACTTTGGCAGGTAACAGGTAATAAAGGTGTACAAAATAGTACTTTAAATTCGTTAAAGTATAAAGCTCAATTTTTTTATATTTTCTTCGGGACAACTTTAGAAATCTCGTCATCCATTGCCGGACACTCATGACAGTTGCTACCCCCTGCCAGACACCCCTAAACTTTAATAAATTATAATTATACTTTCGTTATAATATAAAAGATAAATTTTATATATGTTACTTGGCGACCTATAAAAAAATGTTACCTCAATAGGCGGACAGTTTTAATGGTTTTTACATAGATTTTTGACATTTCGGTTATTATTGATAACCATTGGTGAAGACATGGAGGAATCGTCTTAAAATCAAAAATAACCATCGATTCTTATCTAATACTAGAGGAATAACCTTATTGCATTCCATTTTTGTTGTTTTGACTATTAATGACAACCTCTACTGAAAACGTGGAAGAATCGACTTAAAATCAAAAGAAAGTTTAGGGGTGTCTGGCAGGGGGTAGCAACTGTCATAAGTGTCCGGCAATGGATGACGAGATTTCTAAAGTTATCCCGAAGAAAATATAAAAAATTGAGCTTTATACTTTAACGAATTTAAAGTACTATTTTATACACCTTTATTACCTGTTACCTGCCAAAGTAACCACAACCCAAACTCTATAGTCGCTGGTCGTTCTTACCTGTATAGGGGACATGCACAGAAAAACTTTCAGCTTTTATAAAATAACGAAGGTCTGGCCGTCGTGGGCTTTTGGGCTAATAGTTTATTTACAATTATTTAATTAAATTTTTGAATGTACCTTTGTAAATTTTTATGTAACTTAGTAAATTATTAATACACACATTTACTTTGTTAGCAATTTGTTTGTATTATTTGTGTTATAACCTTTCGATCGTCATATACCTTGGTATATAAAGGTAGCTCGCGTATTACAAAAGGTTGAGCACCCCTGCTTTACAAGATCGGCATTTTCTGTTTTTTTTTTTTTTTGTTTTTTTATGAATTCAAAAAATTCTCGACAGCTCATGTCAAAATTAAGTTTTATGGATAATTCTGCCTTTACCATCTCAACCCGCTTCCTGTTACGGTTATCTGTCCAAGTATTTCTCATAATCGAAAAAATTAGTTCCACGTATGGATTACTTATAGATATCGATAGCTATTCCGTACACGGTACACGAGATACAAGCGACAGTCTGCCTATAATTTTGTACATATTCAATTTTACTTACACAACCTGGAGAAATAGTAATTAAACCCGGAGCCCGTAGATAACTCACTGAAACACGGAGTCTCCGGGACAAACCCGGAGAGGTGGCAATACCATAGGTAATATAGAAGTACAAGTATGGCATTTGACTCGAAAATTCTACTTTAGATTTTAACAGAAAATATGTCTCAGGACTTCTGAATCTAATTAACATGCATGAGCTAAATTTCAAAGAAATGAAATTTGAAACTTGAGCTAAGTATCGTAGGTGGTCAGCAAGATTTTGACTTAAACCGGTTCACTAAAAAAAAGTATCTTTTTAACGTGATTTTTTTTTCATTTGGAGCAGTAGTAAGTAAGTCGAATGAAAGATATGCGCGTAAAGTGTGAACGTAGTATATTCTTTCTCAAGTCGGGAAAGGAGTAGTTTCTTTATATCAAAAAGTCTAGCGTTTCTTTGAGTGTATTCATCTTTAAAAATATTCATCATCTGTATCAGTGTTGTAGTCGATTGTGTTTTTAAAAAGAGTAAAATAAAAAGGAAAGGATGTCATTGTTTTGCTGTGATAATTGTTTTAATTGCGATCGACATATAGGTATATGGTCTAATGAACTATAAATTAAAATTATTGGATAAAAAATACTTGGTAGGTTTCACATTAAGATATAAAAAATAAAACGAATATATTTTTGGAGAATCTTTAATCTCGATATATATATTTCGGGTGACTAACCCATCTTGGAAAGTAATGGCAACCTACCAAGAGTATAATTGTCTAGTAACCTCTCCAAATTAGCCGTTCGGAACCGGCGTTAAAAAGTAGGTCCCATATATCTGTGTAAAACAACTAAACACACTCAGCACAGGTATATGTGGAGAGGAGCCGACACCCATTTCGGGTATGGCACTCGAAGAAGAAGAACCCATCTTCAGGAGAAACAGAAAGATAAAAATAAATTCGTTTTATTTTTTATATCTTAATGTGAAACCTACCAAGTATTTTTTATCCAATAATTTTAAAAAATGTTTCACCAAGTACCAACACCAAATTCCTTAAAAACTATTGAACTATAAATTACCTGCTTAAGTACCTATTATGAGGAGGTTAAGTTTAAAAATTGCATGAGGAAGCAGAAAAATATACTGCGAAATGTAGCAACATTTTTAAAAATTTAACTTCCAATTTATTTCAATTTGAAGTACCCAATAAACAGCCACATAAAAAAAATTGTCAACATGGAGGATTACAATACCAATTTAAAAATATTATTTGAAGATACTGAAAACATTATTATCATCAATCAAGTTTTTCCCCATCGATATATATGCCCATCTGCTCTCATTCTATTTTCTTGATCATATATTCTAAAAGCGTAGTGAACAATTTAGGAGATATTGTATGATCTTGACGGAACTTCTGTTCAATATTAAATTTGTTGGAGTTTTTGTGAATTTTAACACATGCCGTGGCTCTTGCATAGATGTTTTTTTATAATTGTAGAATATCTGTGGTCTGCCATGGCTTCCAACATCTTGTGTTGATCTATCGAATCAAAAGCCTTCTCGTAATCCACAAATATATTGAACAATGATTTATTGTATTCTACAGAGTTTTCAATGAGAGTCTTGACAACTTGAAGATGATCTTTTGTTCCAAATCCAGCTCTGAACCCTGCCTGTTCTCGTCGTGAAACAATCAGTAAAAAATTGGCACGTTCTGATATGGCCATCCACTTGACTTTACCATACACCCTGACCCCACTCTTATATTTTATATTTAATAAAATTATTTATAATAATGTAGGGGGGTTAGTTTTTGAATTTTTAGACTACTGGGGGCCCACTGATTATGTATACAAAATTTGGTTGAGTTTGGTACAAGATTTTTATTTTTTGATCCTACACCCCCATTTTGGGCGGTTAGTTTTTGAATTTTTAGAATTGATTATGTATACAAAATTTGGTTGAGTTTGTTCAAATGGCATATAATTTTATTTTTTGACCGCCTCCCCCCCCCCTAATTTTGGCCCCAGAAAAAATATTTTCGTTATTATAGATTCATTTTATAGTATATTTCATTTTTCTTGTTTTTTTTAGTTTGTAAATATTATAATTTTAATTTTTAACCCCCCCCCCCCTTAATTTTGAATCAATATGCACAAAAATCTAATCTGATCTTAATCTAAATGCATCAATCTAGATGTTAAATTTGGTTTTGATATTCCCACTAGTTTTTGAGCTAGCTCGTCCACAAAAATTTGGTAACGCACAGACTAACTAACTAACAGACTAAATATCAGACATTTTGACAAAAAAAAGTCATTACCTCGAAAAATGTAATTTTTTCAATGTTCACTTATTAATTTTTTTAATCAAAATAGTTTCAGCCGTTTTTGAAATATTTCGAAAGAAAGAAGCAAAAAACCCACTTTTTTCATGGACTTTTACAATACTTGACCATACCCTGCATGGTAAAGTAAAAATAAAACTAACAAATTTATTCCAAACTAACTAAAAATTAAAATAAAAAACTTTTTTAACTTGGTTAGAATATATAAATATTAATATAATTAACAATGATGTAATAGTATCAACTGAAATAAATGAATTTTCAAAGTTTCACTTCTTCGTGTGGTGTTCCTAGAATAGAATATAATATTCTCTATTTTTTAATACCGGCAAAGAGAAATAAGACTCTGGCAAATGAAGTCTCATTGATTTTTTTTTTCAAAATATCTTTAAATTCAGTGTTTTTATACATTATATTAAATTATTATTATATGTTGATTTCTTCTGGGGGAATGGGTCAGACCGGTCCTTGATCCTGGATTGCCCTCAGATTTAATTTTAATTAATTAATTTATTTTACTTATTTGTTTATTTTATTTATTTATTTATTTGTATATTTTTATGTTTTAATTCTATCCCAGTGACTTTTTATTTATTTTTTTTTTTACTTATATTTATATTTATTATTTTGTTCCGGTGAACAGAATTATTATTTCTATTTTTTTATTGACTTTCAACCCACTGAACTCGATTTTAAAATTTTCATCCTAATAATTAACTCCTATATCATAGAAAGGTTTTTATACCGTTCTGCTGTGGCCACACCCTGAGCCACTCATCCGGTGTGGGAGGATCGGAGGCCTATAAGGGAAGATTTGGAGGCCCTATAAAAAAAATTATTTGTGCCGGTGATAATGAAAACAGTCTATAATTATGTAATTTATCTCATTGATTTGCATCTATTTAAAGCATAATAAATTAAAGTCACTTTTGAAAAATTGCAGAAAATTTAACGCTTAATTTGATTTATAGTTGTCAGCCGTTTTACAGAATTCGCATCTTGTCTTTTGTAAAACATTATATCTCTGTCGAAACGAACAAAAACCACTTAGACCCGCTCCCATGTTCTTTTATTGAGTTTAATGTCTTTAGATTTTATTTATTAAATTTCTTCCAGAACTTAAGTGACTTGATTTAAATTTTTCATTAAATTGAAGGGTTGGTCAAAACCAACCCTTCAATTTAATGAAAAATTTAGATTTTATATTGATTAAAATTTTGAGGCGCTATAGTTTAAATAAGTAATTATGGTTTAAAATTTATTAGCAGCTTAAAATTTTTATTATCATTTTTAGTAGTTTAATTAAATCATTTAAATTTTTTCTCTTTTCCTATTCTCATTTCAGATATAAAAAGTAAATAAAAAGTGTATTTGTAATCAAAGGGAAGAGGTAAGGAAAAGTCATATGTGATGCAGGTTCCAGTTTATCTTTTTTTGTACCCTTTTTTCAGAAGGAAACTAGAATTATTTAGATGTAGTAAAATACTAATAGAAAATTCAAGTTGATCAGTAGGTCAGTGAAGGGAAACATCATCAAAACATGCGAATTAGAAATCTTGCAACACTTAAGACAAGTTATATAATTTTAAATTCACGTTCCTCACGGCTATCTCAAATAAAATTCAGCTTTAATAATTTATTATATCTATTTGATTGTTGTATCTTACTTAATTATAATAATTATAATAATTCAACTCTAGGTTATTGTAATTTTACCATAAAGGAATCGACTGAATGTTAGGACCATCAGATTCTCTTATATAGTTCGGAGGATAATAAAGTTTACAAACCACCAAATTTATTTTCTAATTAATCTAGAGATAGAGCAAACTCATTACAACCACTTAACTTGTTTTATCTCGCTTATAACACTGCTTGACAAAAATTAAACAAAAATTTCTCCTCGTAAACCTAAAGTTTTATAAGCTGATTATCTGATTTTTTATAACACGTCAGAGCTTTGAGATATTATCGGTCAAAATGACGAAAAAGGCCATTTTGACCTATTTTAGAGTCCCATTAAATATTAAATAGCAATATTTGAAATCAAAATATTTTGTTGACCTAAGAGAAAACAGCTTCTTCTTTGATTTTCAAATTACCACTTGTTTTTAGCTCAATTAGAACTCGAGTTATACCTAAAAAACAAAAACCATATGTTTTTATCTATGTTTATTATCCTTTATTATCACGTAGTTTTAGTTTTATAGTTATAATTCGAGTTTTAATTTAGCTAAAAACAAGTGGTAATTTGAAAATCAAAGAGGAAGCTGTTTTCTCTTAGAGCAACAAAATATTTTGATTTTAAATATTGCTGTTTAATATTTCATGGGACTCAAAAATATGTCAAAATGGCCTTTTACGTCATTTTGACAGATAATATTTCAAAACTCTGACATATTGTAAAAAATCGGGAAATTGCATTTTTTGTCGAACAGTGTAATCAACAAAATGATATTTTATTCAATATAAAAATTAACTCAAATATAGGGTAGGTACTATACAGAAACAGGGTGTAATCTTATTATAATAATAAAACTTGAGCAAGATGCAAGGTAGGTTTCACAAAAAAGAAATAAAAAAAATTGAGTTTTGAATTCGATATATTTAGGGGGTGAGCCCATCATCAGGAGTCAAAGTAACCTACCTTGCTCAAGTTTTATTTTTATATTAAAATGTTTCACCTAGAACCAACACCTAACTCCTTAAAAGTTATTGTAATCTTATAAGTCTCCGAAATTTTTCAAAAACGACTTTTACGAATTTGTTAGCATAGGCCTAAATAGTCTACAAAAATTTTATTTATCACAAAAAATATAGCTTTAGTTAAAATAACTAGATTTAAAATTTCTGAGAGAGGGAGAAATTTTCTAAAAACTACTTTTTAAGAGTCAGGGACCTTAAAAAGTAAAAATTGTTACAAATTTAAGCTGAAAATTTTTCAACGAAAACAAGATTAACATATCCCTACCTAGAAACTAGGTTTTTATTAATTTCTTGAATAATTAGATTAAAAAGTATCTGAATTTAATTAAAATAAATTAAATAAATTCAGAAAGACCAGAAAACATAATTTTTACTTTATCCAATGTGAAACATGGGTAAATTATTGTAATCGGTCTCGCGGCAAGCGCGACTTCAAAGGGTCCTCAGGTAAAGACTACGGACCCATGGTCTCAATTAACGTCACAAATTGTAGTACTCATTTAGGTTGAATTTTCGCACGTGACGTTTTTGCCAAAAATCACATGGGGTCTCGCGAGAGGCCAAAAAGTGCGATTTTTTCATTTATAATTATTAAACATAAATTCTCATGCATATTTATTGAGTACAGAAAAATTATTTTAATTCATAAATTAAACTTTGCTTAGGGCACATAAAAAGCTTGTTTCGGCATTTAATACACAATTGAAAATAGTATAGATATAATAAGTTGTGGTTCTTTTAGAAGACCTTGGATTTACCATAAAAGATTAATCTTAACAAATAAATATTTTACAATCGTAAATTTTTTTTACTTTTTAGTTTCTGGAGAATTCATATATTTATTTAACTGTTTTCCTTAAAACAATATTGGCGGGACATTTTATTTCTTTCCATGTAAATATATGCGAAGAATTTAATTTATCCTTATACGAAAAAACAACGAGATTATTCTCTACTTAATCTAACATAAGTTATAGAAAAAATAGTTTACATGTAATCGTAGAGTTGTCGTTTCATTAGAAAACTATACAAATAGCCATCCCGGCCATTGGAAATCCTCTTAAATGTAGCCTCTGACATATACATTATCAGCGTTATTCTTTCGATTGAGAGAATTTACAAATCCGCAAACAGGTTTTTTTTAATGCACCCCCTATATCTCGAAAATGAGATCTGAGGAAAGGGGTCTACAGGAATTCTCTTGCTACCTTGGATGCAAATCAGAATAAAACAATAAAACTAATAGGAGAATCTGACTTACTATGCACACTTGATTCCCATTTTCACAGTAATCTCCGCCCTTTATCTGTACTATAGACAGAGCCGCGCCGACTATAGGGCGAATGTGAGCAAAACACACAGGCGGCTAATTCAAAGGGCGGCAAAACAGCTAGACTGAAATTTGACTAGTCGTCTCTCTAGAGTCTAACCGAGTGATTTTCAATCTTTTTAAAGCTGCCGCCCCTCTAAGGGGCGGAAAATTATAGTTTGCATACGGACGCCCAAATGGCTTGGCGCGGCCCTGACTAGAGATACTAACATGGTGTTTGATCTGACGAGTTAAAGTCAAAAATCGCTCCTAAAGTCCCATTTGTAAGAAATATGCGATTTTCAACACCCCTTAAGATAAGAATCAAACTAAGCCAATCCCTAAATTTCTTCCTCTAATCCCATTTTTTCCACGACACAGGAGTCAAACCTGACTTAAAGGGGTTGTATCATAGGCGTAGTTAGGGGGGTGGGGGGTCAAGGGGGCAGTGCTCTCCCCCTAGAAAAATCGACAGTATTGATGTACTGTTGCACTGAATCACTTATGTATTTCTCATTAAATTATTTCGTTACTTCCAAAATGTGTCAATTCTACTAAAAAGCTTGTTGATCTCTAATCGGATTAATGAAATTGAAATCTCGTAGGGGCTAATCAGCTGGCCGGCTGCCCCCCCCCCCCCCTCTAGAAAAACTCTCTAACTACGCCAATGGGTTTAATCTTCCTGGGTTAACTCTTTGGATCCGTCCATAAATTAGGTCAGACGAATTTCAAGATTTTTAGACCCTCCCCTCCCTCTGTGTCACATTTTCATTGAGCCCAACTGTATTGTGACGTCAAACTATCACTTTTATATCCTTATTGCTTGCTTACAATTTTTTTCTAGATTTATTTTACCAACATTTTCAGGTTGGAATAATAATAACCTGAAATTTAAAAAATATATTTGAAAATTTTTAGAATTTCTTAATTCAACTTTCGCAACATCACATTTTTTTAAGATCCCCTGGGCCCCCCTGTCACATTTTGTCACAAATCTGAGATCCCCCTCCCCCTTACTGTGTGGCGTAATTTATGGACGGTCCCTTTTCATAAATATCTTTCAAAAAATAAAATCTTGAAAACCACATCTTGGATAAATGTGATTTGTTTTCTGTTCACAGCTCTTTGTTCGTGTTTCAATCAATCTCTTTATCTTCGCACCAATAATGATTGGCATCCAATGGTTGATGATGGATGTTTGGGGCAGAACGCCCCTCCGCCAGTTACCATCCCTTCACATTGTATTCTTCCAGTTCCTTTTTATGCTCATGATGGTGGAAATTGGATGGTATTATACACATAGGTTAGGAAATGTTAAAAAACAAAAACAAATTTACTTAAAAAATATATCAACAATAAAATTAATTAATAGATGATGATTTTCACAGTATTTGAAAATATCTATCATCTATCTATCTATCTATCTATCTATATATATAAAATAGAAAAGTATGTGGATATGTATGTGGAAACGATCTGATTGGCCAGTGCATAGCCAATGCCAAAGCGTTAAATTATTAGAACGATTCTGATTGGTCAGATAGTGATCGTGCTTAGGCAATGTGTTAAATAAATCTTTCCTTATTCTTCCTTATTTTTGAATCAATTTCATTCAGCACATTCTTTCGATACTTACAGTAAGATTTTAAATTTCAATTATTAAATTGGTATGAACGAGACGCTCCCCGCCAGGGGCTAGGTGACGCCGGGCCGAAGGCCCGGTCGTCAGCTAGTATTATATAAAATAAACTTATATACTAATTTACGAGCAAATCCAACATATTTTGTATTGAAAAGCCCACTAGGTTTTTTTTCCAAATTAAGATAAATTTTCCATAATATAGTCTTTAATTGTATACATTTATTGATGCACTCAAATTTTTTAACGCCGATTTTACTCAATTTCAAATTTTTTCAATTCAAATAATCTACAAAAAAGTTAATTCCGTCCACTGTCCAATTTGGTTGTTTAAATCTTCAAACTTTGTTAGAAAAAATTATTAACATTGTCCAAAGACAGTGTGTCAATTCGGTCCCCAATATAGTTTTAGTATTTAACTTGACTCGCGCCATCACTGCAGTGGTCAAGAGAGAAACTATTGTCAGTTGGTAAGTTGGTTTATTAATAGCAACCAGTGGTGTTAATTTTATTCATATGATAACACAGAAATATGACTTCATATAGGTAGTGATTAATTATGTCTTTCATAAGTGCCATTTCCGTCCCTGCGATAACAAGTCATTTAAAAATATTTATTTAAAAAACTGTTTAGTGTTGTATTACTTTTAGTGAATTGGAACCAAAATTGTAACCTTCTATATTTTTAAGCCAGTCTCTGTCTACATTATCAAATCATAATTCTCTATTGTCAATTCCGCCCGCTTAATTGTCACACCTGAATGGGAAAAATCATAAAAAATTGAAAAATATTTTTTAATTCATGACCATTATTAGAAATTGGTCTATAGATAGTTGAGACACAAATTATTATTGTTGGGGTGCGATAAAGTTATATTTTCAAATTTTTAGGTAAAAAAATGCAAAATACGTTGGATTTACTCTTGCATGTAATCATATATGAAAGAGCATATTTTTTGTTAATTTTATGCGCATTAGCAATTAATCATATTAATCTCCCCTTCATTTTGGGTTCAATTTCAACCAAAATCTAATCGGCTCTTAATCTTAATACAAAATATCTAAATATAAAATGTTATTCTCATACACTCATTGGTTTTTGAGCTAGACCGTAGGTACACAACATTTGGTAAAACACGCCCTCACGCAAAAAAGCATTTGCTCACTAAAAGACATTATGAAAAGATAATTAATATTTCTGAAAATATAAAGTTTTCAATGTTCTCTATTCAAGGCTTTACAGGCAGAAAAACTGTCTTTTTTTACCACATCTCAAATTGTATAGTTTTTGAAAAAGACAAAATAACCGAGCTAGAAGAAAAGCGTGAAACTAGGCCAGAAATTTTGATTTTCCGATATAATAGTATCTTTTACTAAATTACTAACCCCACCACCACTCGCTGGTAACTTGAACTCCTATTTAATTTATCCAAAGTTTTTCGTTTCTTTTTTTTCTCTCACAAAAATCAGTGAATGTAATCTGAAGTAAAATCGTCTTCAAACACATTTATGTGTCCAAATTCCGATACCTAATAACTTAAAGAAAGGAAACTCGTAGAAAGTTTATTCTAGTTTCAAAATGTTTGATATTTTCGTTACAAACAATTCATTAGATTTTTGGCTCTATAGCTAACTTCCAATATGAAAAATTGTGAAAATTTGAACAAAAAAAAAACTAATTGGAAAGATTTTGTTTTACCGAGAGTAGCAGAGTTGTTGATTCATAAAGAAAATCAAAGAGATTGTCTTCTGTTTGATGCAAATAAACAAATAGACATCAAACAGAGGACAAACTCTTTGATTTCTCTATATGAAAAAAACTAATTATTAAATACGGAGTTCTATATAGATTACAGTTTCAAATTGAGATTAATCAATCTCAAAATTGAAATAATTCATTAAAAATTAGAAATATTAAATTTCTAAATGGGATTAATAATTTTCTAAATAATGAGATTTGCCAATTTAAAATTTGAATTAACTATTTTCATAATTAGTAGAGATTGTGGTGTTGGTGCAATGTGAAACAATACTTTTTGCATTCTAGCCTTCTGGGAACCAACAGAATATGTTTACAAAATTTGGTTGAGTTTGGTCCAAAGGGCTAGAATTTTCATTTTTTGACACCCCCCCCCCCCATTTTGGGTGTTTATTTTCAAAAAAAAATTAAGGAAAATGTTAAAAACTACATCCTCTACAACTCTGCTTCTATGGAAATTTGCCGTAGATTAAACAGTCAAATTGTGTTTTTATCAAAAAAGTTTTGGGGTAGTTCTTATTTTTTGCATATATATGTTTTTCGGGGCACTGAATCTGAGGTCTCCCTCCAAAATTTCGTGACGCAACATTGTAGAAAATGCAAAAAAAAGGTGAAAATTTCCATTTTTTGGCGGTTTTTCGTTATAACTCGAAAACTATCAACTTTTCGTAAATAACCTTCCTATTCAAAATTAAAATTCATAAAATTTTCTACAAATTTTATTATTTATGTTTTTTCTCCGACCAACCGTTCGGGCTCAAGCGCAAAATCCAAGTTTTCGACCTCGGCTACCCCAAAAACTCGCACTTTTTTCGATTTTTTCCCATTTTGACCATGGAGGAGCACGTTTTCAACAAAAACCACTCTTTACATTTTTAAACTAGATTACATTTGCTACAATTTATATAAAGTTTCATTTTAATTGAATAATGCTAATTTGTGCCGCAATGAGGTTGAAGTTTTGAAAAACTGCAATTTTTGCAAAAAATCTCAGTTTTTCCTTCATAAAATGAAAACCATTCATCCTAGAAACTTGATTCCTATCTCATTCTCTAGGAAACTTTGTCGGGCTTGAACGTTTACTTGTACCACTTTTTGATAAAACTCTTAGATTTATAGATATCCATTATAGATAGATATAAATAAACAGACGCAAATGTCCTTTAGTAGTAAGTAAGTGATTTTTTAGATTAATTTTCTGATTTCTTGTTTAATTGATTCCAGAATTTTCCACCTTCCTCAATTGTATGCACGAATTCATAAAATTCACCACGAATGGAAGTCGCCCATGGCATTGTCTGCAATCTATGCCCATCCTATTGAATTCATGTGTGGCAATTTGGCTCCGATTGGTCTTGGTGCAATTCTTATTTATGCCCACGTGGTTACAGTTTGGTTTTGGTACTTTTTCATGGTATCTTTCACTATAAATGAACATTGTGGATACGATCTTCCTTTCTTCGGCACAGACGATATGCATGACTTCCATCATCAAAGGTTCGAGAAAGAACATTTTATTCTTTTATTTAGGACAATTTTATTTATTTACTATATTATTTTGTTTAATTATTTTTAGATTTAACCAAAACTATAGCGCTTTTGGATTTCTTGACAATTTACATGGGACAAATCATGAGTATATCGCTTTTAAAGAATACCAAAGAAAAATAAATTCAAAAACTGATTTTGAAAGTGATTATGAATTAAAAAAGAAAATTAAAAATAATAGTATTAATATTAATAATAATAACAATAAGTATATGAAGAATAAAAATAAATAAAATTTTATACACGAAAAGAGAAAATCTCTGTTATCAAAACATTTTTCACTTTTTGAATTTCATGAAAAATTAAGGAATTGAATCTATTTATAAATGTATAGTATTTTTTTTAAGAAAATAGATCATATAGATTCCTTAAAATATAAAAATAATAACTGTCATATTGAACTTCTTATATACTTAAGAAATATTCCATTTGTTTGACAAAGAGATGATTCCTGGTGATATTTAATGTAGTATTAAATGATACTAAGGAAATTGTGCTTTTATTAAAAATAAAATGCTTCTATGTAAATTTTTCTAAATAACGTAGAATGTAGAATAAGTTTTGCTCCCAAAAATAAAGTTAGGGCAGTGGCTTAGCTATCGAAGGACTCAGATGGGCCCTCAACTTTAAGTTCAATGAAAAATCTTATTTACTTTTTTTTTTTTGGCTTTTCGGCCTTCCTAGCCATAATCCAATTTACGATACTACTTATTATTTTTTTAATTTGTCTCTATCCCGGGGTCAGATTTTAGCCGGATTTGAGCCCGGGTCCACTTGGTTAGCAGGCTGGCATGCTACCCAAAGCCTAACCCGACCCCACCTTATTTACTTAATATTGAGATATATAGTTTGTATAAACATTGAAGAATCAAAATATATGATTGTTAGATTAAAATTGAATTTTTGAACATAATATAAGTTTTCGAGTTCCACTATAAGAAAAATAATATTTTATTTCTATTTTCAAAAATTAGTTTTTAAATACCCACCTTTTTACTTGAGAAACGCTATCCTCTAGTACATTTACCATTATAGTATAGGTATACTACCGTCTTCTGGTTCCGGCAGTTCCTAAACTCTTTTATAACGATACAGAACTAATGATAAAGTAGCTTTGCACCTTTAAAGTATTTATATATATTATAATATGTTTACTTGATAAAACCTAACCAGTTTAGATAGGGCTCCAATTTTTTTGCACCAGAGACTTTGGTTAATTAATGAAAAAGTCACTTAATTTGATTCAAAACTTTTTTGGAAGCTAAACCTAAAAGTTGGTTCAATTTGGATGAAGAGTATGAAAAGGTCCTTAAGGATAATTACGGAAAAGTCACTTAATTTTACCTAGCTACGCCCTGCGTTGGGGTTGAACAGAATGTATCTCATTGTGAAATTGTTTTAAGAAAAAGTAGGTGTACCTACTTATATAATATTTCGTAAGCTTTTTGAATGAATGATAATAATTTCTTGTTTTTAGATAAATGTTAACTTAAAATAAATCAAAAGCTAATAAATAACTAAAAACAAACAAACTATACTATGATAAATGTATTTATTATGATATTGATTAAAAAAATTTATTTTTATTTATTTATTTATTTTATTTTATTTTTTTGGAGTGGGGTTCCTACGGCCTTATGTCGCATTTCGCACCCCATACGTCTCTATCTTGGATGTCGTCCGGGCTTATATTATTTTTGATCATAGCATGCATGATTCCATCCTTCCATGTTTTCCTAGGTCTTCCTCTCCTTCTTCTATTTGGTGGCGTGTAGTTAAGAACTTTTCTTGGGCATCGTTCCTCATTCATCCTCATCACATGGCCATACCAGACCAACTGTCGCCTTTCGATTCGGTCAATCACCATACTTTCCATTCTTGTCAATTCTCGTATATCATCATTTCGTACTTGGTAGAGTCGCAAAATTCTGCATGACCGTCGTAGATAGTCCATCTCAACCGCCTTAACTTTCCCTTTATTTCTAGTGGTGAGTTGCCAGCATTCAGCTCCATAAGTTAATATTGGTTCTACTATCGTTCGATAGATCGTTAATTTGGTATCAAGTTTCATATTGGTAGACCACAGTAGGGAGTTAAGAATTTGAATGGCCCTCCGTCCTTGGACCACTCTGTTCTGGATGTCAAGTTCTGAAGTTCCTTTCTCCGAGACTATACTTCCCAAATACTTATAAGATCTACATCCTCTAATGGCTTGCTGCTCTACCAGTATGTCCGTAGGTTCGCCTCCTACATTTAAGCATTCTGTTTTTCCAAAGTTTATCCTCAGACCCCACTTAGAGAATTCCTCCATCAGTTTTCTCAGCATATGTTATGCGTCCTCTTGATCATTGGCGATGATGACCGGATTGTCAGCAAATAAAAGTGTGTACAGGCAGTCGTTGTTAATTTCTAATTAGTTTAGCGGAAAATCGAAAATTCCTGCACATTTCTTGCTCCACACATTCAATGCTTCCTGGATGTAAATTTTAAAAAGAGTAGGTGATAGGCAGCACCCCTGCCTCAATCCTTTGCTGATCTCAAATGGTTTCGATAGCTTTCCTCCTTCTTTAACTGAAGCTCTCGGATTCTTATACATATTGTATATGGCTCTGATGTACTTCCCGGTGATCCCCACCTCAATACTTCGAATAATTTATTCAAGGGCACATTGTCATAAGCCTTTTCTAAGTCTATATATTTATTTATTTAATTAATTAATTAGTTTTTTTTTAGAAAAGTGAGCTGAAATTTTACAAAATTACAGATATAAATGATGACGTTAGCGGAAATCGAAAATTAGCAAACTTTAAGCATTTAAGAGTGAAATAAAATTGAGGAGATAGGAGAGAAATCCATATTCAAAGACGCAATTGAAGAGCTCAAGAGTTTTTGTATAAATAAGTTTTGGGTGGAGGGGATATAGGGAAGGGGTTTATGTAAATTAATAAATGTTCAAACTCGGCCAATGGAGGAATCTAAAATTTTGCTGTCCCCCCACACGGGCGCTTCAAATACACTTTTTTACGTTTTTTCGTTTTAGCCATTGCCGCAACAGCTTTCAATCGCTTATTAAGAACTTATTTTTTTAATCTCCCTTTATAATGTACTTTATCTAACATTTCTATGATAAAATATAGACAAGCTCGGACAGTGTTGCCAGATTTTTTAAACGAGCAGTTAGTTGTACGGAATTGGCTAGTAGTGGTACATAAACAGAAAAAAGTTTTGGGCTTATGAATTATGTATCCTTATTGTCTGTACTATATACTCTAGCATTAACTTTATGCTACTATTGTCGCGATAATTTACCGATTTAGTATCATGGAAAAGGGCGCTAAATTTCTTTTGCACTTGCGGCGGCCCTGTGTGTGAATATTTATTGAAAAGAATAAGAGATTTCAAAAAATAAAATTATTTAATTTAAGAAGTCAAAAAAGCAGAAATTTCGGAGGAAGAAGTCCTGGGATCAGAAATGATAAAAAATATTAAATCTCCAAATTGAAAAGTTAATCGAATCTTTTTAAAAAGACCTAAAATATGGAAAAATAAATTGCATATAAAATTTTCTAATTTTAAACATTTATTTAATTGTTTATATATGTTGCAGTAAAAACTCAGTTTTTAGTAAGAACGGGTTCTTACTAATTAAAAGTGAATACGTTTGTGGCACCTAGAATTTACTGATGTTGGTTGAGGTTGGTTCAACGGTCATTCCTAAGGAAATTTCTATATGTGTATGTTGCAGTAAAAATCCGTTTTTTAGTAAGAACGGGTTCTTACTAGTTAAAACGCGTCTCACTGAATACCTTTGTGACAACTAGAATTTACTGATGTTGGTTGAGTTTGGTCCAAAGGTCTAGAATCTTCATTTTTGACCTTTCGCCTCATTTTGGGTGTTTATTTTCAAAAAATTTTAAACGAAAATGTCAAAAATTACATCCTCTACAACTTTGCTTCTAATGAAGATATAATTTGTGACATTTTCATTTGAAAATTTTTGAAAATAAACAGCCAAAATGAGGCGAAAGGTCAAAAATGAAGATTCTAGACCTTTGGACCAAACTCAACCAACATCAGTAAATTCTAGTTGTCACAAAGATATTCAGTGAGACGCGTTTTAACTAGTAAGAACCCGTTCTTATTAAAAAACGGGGTTTTACTGCAACATATACATATAGAAATTTCCTTAAGAAAATTCGTGAGGTTAATTGAGCCCTTGAGGTAGTTGGAGATCCTCAATATTTAAATAAAAATATAATGATATTTTTTTCTCTTTTTTTATTTCAATCAAATTTGAAATAGAAACGGTTTCAGCTCGCTCGACAAGCCATCATCAGTCTCTAATTTACAGGAGTCCCCACTCCCAATTACCCTAAATCATCAGCTAATACCATATGCTAATACTGCAAAATATCTTGGCATGACTCTCGATGCTAAGCTCCGCTGGAAGGAGCATATCCTGACAAAAGTCAAACAATTAAAAATAATTAAAAGAAAGTTATACTGGATGATAGGACGGAAATCCAAACTGTCCATATATAACAAAATTATTGTGTATAGACAAAGCATAAGACCCGTCTGGATCTATGGTATACAGCTCTGGGGCTGTAGCAAAGAATCAAATATCAGGATGATTCAAAACAATACTCTGCGAGAAGAAGAATATTGAAATAAAACCTAGCTCACTCTTCAAATAACATTCTTAAATTTTGTACTAAGGATCCAAGTTGAGATTGATTGGCGCGGAGGTTTGCGAGAAGGCCACGTCGCATGCGCATAAGGGTTTCGCGTAAATCCTTGACAGTGAAGTAGCCAGGTCGGCCAAGTGTCAGCTTCGAGCAAATGCCATTCACGGACACTTGCATCTTACCGGTAAGTACCCTAGAAACCAGATATCCCTTAACATTGGTCATGATCCTCTCATCACACCTTACCATGTTATTCCTATTCACACTATCTATCTCCATATTGTAATTTTATTATCCGTTTTGTTTTCACAAGTATTATTTACAAATCAATACCTTATAACAATGCATTCGCTTTATGTTTACATCACTAATAATAATAATAATAATATATACTAATAAAGAAGAAAATAATATGTAAAAAAAACTAACAAAAACGTGCTTCTAATAAGTACAAAATAATGTAATACTTAATCAAAAACTTTTAATTAATTTCGACAAAGTGCCCCACGCTTTTTGATTAAGTTTTACATTATTTTGTAGAGAGAAATAAAGAGGTTGTCCTCTGCTTGAAGCAAATATACATACACACATATATATGTAAAATATATACCGGTTGAGTTTTTTATCTTGATACAGTCTTATAACTCAAAAACAGTGTATTATATGAAAAAAGTTTCAAATAAAATTTTATTTATATCAGGGGGGAAACTAAAGTACGCTATTATTTGTCGACCTAGAACAAGCTTTCATGGGTATTTCGAGGTCAACTTCTGTTTTTTAAATAGAAAGCGATATGTTTCTGTACATATTCTGAATCTATAAAAAAACTGAACAACATTTATTGGGACTATATTTTTATACGACATCAAATAATAAAAATATTAAATCAATTAGATCTCAAAAAAAGATCCTAATAATTATTTTTAACAATCATTCAATTTAATTATCAAATAATAATGATTAAATATTTAATTATTAAATAAATAATATAATAATAATTAATAATTTAATAATTTTGCGACACTGTTCTGTGACATTCCAGAGTGTATGAGTGTATCGCAAGTCTTCTGGATGAATTCCTCTTCCAATTTCGTTATTTTTAACCGACTTCAAAAAAGGAGGAGGTTCTCTATTCGATTGAATTTTTTTTTTTTTTTTTTTTTTTTTTTGTGCCTATGTTACCTCATATCTCCGCCAATTGTCAACCGATTTTGAAAATTTTTTTGCATTGGGTCCAGTCTAGCTTCCGATTGGTCCCATTTTTTTTCGATTTTTTTTCATAGGTATTAGACCTTTTTTATTAGGGTATTGTTTAGACCTAACCTCTTTGTTTATGAACCGATTTCGATGGTTCTTTTTTTATCCGAAAGGGGTGTCTTAGGGATGGTGTCATATTAATTTGGTCAAGTTCTGATGATATAATCACTATTAATAACATCACTAAAAGAGAAAAATAAAAATTTTTAAGAAAAAAATAAAAACCGACTATCAAAAAATTAAGTGCAACAAATAAAATACACTAAAAGGTATAAAATAATTATTATCTTATTTAGTTACAACTAAACGACGAAATATTAACACGAAATTACTTTTTGAAGTTGGTGCCAAACATATACCTTTTATGAATCGCACTCGACGGATCTTACTTAGTACGTTTGGCGGGTACGCTCGCTTATAGGTATAGTTTGTTTGGCACCGACTTTAAAAAGTAATTTCGTGTTAATATTTCGTCGTTTAGTTGTAACTAAATAAGATAATAATTATTTTTTATACCTTTTAGTGTATTTTATTTGTTGCACTTAATTTTTTGATGTCGATTTTTATTTTTTCTAAAAATTTTTTGGCCTGTTGCAGTTTCCTCGTAGCCTTTACATTTCTTTTTTTAAACAGATTAACAACACGATAAAATGAAGCTTGGGAGGGTGTATTACTATCAGGAAAACGCTCGGCATCCATTTCAATGGCAACCCCATAACACTTCTTCCACTTTCTCCGCATAAATTAAGACCATTTCAGTTCTGTCTTTTATAAAAAATGCTCAATTTATACATATTATGGTAATACAATATAACATATATCATCTACTGAATTGACATGAGAAATAAACTTTTCAAACTCAAGAATTTTAAGTAGTTCTATTAAGTGGAAAATAATCTCTTAAATCTAAGTATAACGATGTTTTTTTTTGTTTTTTTTGGCTTTTCGGCCATGGTAGCCATAAGCCATTTACGATACTAGTTATTTTTATTTTTAAATTTGTCTCTACCTCGGGGGTCAGATTTTAGCTGGATGCCTCGAGCCGGATTCGAACTCGGGTCCTCTTGGTTAGCTGGCTGACATGCTACCGCCTAGCCTACCCGACCCCCCATAACGATGTTTTAATATCATTATAAACACTTATTTTCATTGTTGTGATTTTTCGATTTAATAAATATTTATTTAATAATTAATTATTTAATCATCATTATTTGATAATTAAGTTGAATGATTGTTAAAAATAATTATCAGAATTTTTTTTGAGATATACCTAATTGATTAATTATTTTTAATTATTTGATGTCGTATAAAAAAATAGTTCTAATAAAAGTTGTTCAGTTTTTTTTATAGATTCAGAATATGTACAGAAACATATAGGTTTCCATTTGAAAAACAAAACTTGACCTCAAAATACCCTTGAAAGCTTGTTCTAGTTGACAAACAATAGCGTAGTTTAGTTTCCCCCTTGATATAAATAAACTTTTATTTGAAACTTTTTTTCATATAATGCACTGTTTTTAGTTATAAGACTGTCTCAAGATAAAAAACTCACCCAGTATATTATTTATTTGTTTGAGATTATAGTTTCGAAGTCTTTTAAATTATAAATATTATTTTTCATTATTTATAATTAAAAAGACTGATGATGAGGGTCAAGCCTTCGAAACTATAGTCTCAAACAAATAAATAATAAATGATGTCAAACCTTCGAAACTATAGTCTCTAACAATTAAATTATAAATATATTTATGTTCGTTATCGTTAAATATACCATATATGTTAATATGTTTATTTGCAACAAGTTAAAAGACTATTAACGGTTTTCTGCTCGCTGAAGTGCGCGATATTTTTTTTCTTCAGGATATTTTTTTGCTTGGAGAGGTATCAATCTTGTTTTTTTTTTGCATTTTTAACCGACTTCAAAAAAGGAGGAGGTTCTCAATTCGACTGAATTTTTTTGTGTGGCTATGTTACTCGATTTCTTCGCCAATTGTGAACCGATTTTGATGATTTTCCTTGCATTGGGTTCAGTATATGTTATGTATGTTCGCCCATAACTTCTTTGTTTATGAACCGATTTTATTTGTAAACAACTCAAGCTTGACTAAACATCACTAAAAAGAGAAAATAAAAATTATTTTTAAGAAAAAAAAACCGACTTCAAAAAAATTAAATGCAACAAATAAAATAATAATAACTCAAAATTCAAATAAAATACACTTAAAAGGTATAAAATAATTATCTAATTTAGTTACAACTAAACGATGAAATTGTTACATGAAATCACTTTTTGAAGTCGGTGCTAAACAAACTATATAAGCGAGCTTACGCGATCTTGTCTTTATTACCCGCCAAACGTACTAAGTAAGATCCATCGAGTGCGATTCATAAAATGTACCTATATGTTTGGCACCGACTTCAAAAAGTGATTTCATGTAACAATTTCATCCTTTAGTTGTAACTAAACTAGATAATTATTTTACACCTTTTAGTGTATTTTATTTGAATTTTGAGTTATCATTATTTTATTTGTTGCATTTAATTTTTTGAAGTCGATTTTTCTTTCTAAAAATAATTTTTGTCAACATTTAATAATAAATATATAGGTAAGTCTATGAAATTTCATTACAATAGGTGGTAAATTGTAAAAGCTAAGAGACTGGTTTACTTCTGCTATGACGAAATTATCAGAGTTCCTAGCTAGTACGACATCCTAGAAATGGTAGTAAATTCATAGACACTTTGTGATAACTAATTATTATTATTATTTTGGGGTCTTAGAGCGTTTCACTAGCTAAAATTTCAACCGAATATACACCAAATCGAACAATAAGGGGCTGATTTTAATTTTACTGAGGATGATGGTATGTATCGTCGCTTATTCTATTAAATTAGACAAGAGTCGTAAATGATTCCAGTAAATGTTCATTGGATCATAAATAAGCCGAATTTAACTTAATTTCTTTGTTAATTAGTCTGTTTCCTTTGTCGACTCTCGTAACAAGAACACTGATTCTCTACCAAAATTGAAAAAATATAAAATAAATAAAGTAACAACACTCTTATAGGGAGACTTAGTTAATCGCATGTCTGTCTGACCTGTAGCTTTTAGTGGATTCTAACTTTTCATCCCTTAAAAATCGGTAAAAATCCAAAGAAATACCTTTTAATAGAATATTTTCACTAATATTATATTGTAAAGAAAATCGCAAGTTGTCATCTACTAAATTCAATGTGTTTTCGATAATTTTTATTTTCTGTCAGAAGGGTTGTATGGGGCCGTCCATCATTACACATATTTCAAGATTTTTAGACCCCCCTGCTCCTTTATCACTTTTATACCCTGTAATTTAATAATTGTAGAATTTTTTTTATAAATTGAACTCAAATAAAGGAATTTAATATATTTTTAATCGACTTCAAAAAAAGGAGCAGGTTCTCAACTCGACTGAATTTTTTTTTGTCTATGTAACTCGATTTCTTCACCAATTGTGAACCGATTTTGATGATTTTTTTGCATTGGGTTCAGTATAGTTACCGATTGGTACCATATTAAGTTTTGCACTTGTTCACTTTTTAAAAAAATCAAAATTACTTAACGCTTACTTGGCTTGCGTTTATGATGGAAGTGTTTATTAACCATTTGATATTTTTTGGCATTTATGATACTTAAAATAAATATCGTTCAATTTTCATTACTCAAAAAAAAGTTATTATTAATTTTTCTAATTTTTCTAAATAAAATAATTTTTGAATTAACTGATATGAAATTCAGCGCAACGCTTCCTTCAGAAACGCAGTGTGAATTTAGCCTGAATGACAATTATGTCTATTTCCACCTGTTCCACTTCTTTAGGACCACTTTCACTTGCAAGGTTGTTTTCAGGTGATCTATTGACCGCTGTTCGGCCTGCCTGTGGACGATGAGGACTCAGGATGGAGGTCGACCGCCCCCGCCTACGGCGGCCAACCTTTTGTCTTCTTTAAGCAGCGTGTTTTTTGTACTCGCTTCCGTTTTAATTGGATTCGCAGCTTTTAGAAATACGCTAACATGGTAATTAAAATTTTTATACAGTATTTTAAATATTTAGGTATTTATATTAAAAAAAAACAGATGAATTTTTTTCTTTTTGAATTATATTCTGAATCGCATTGACTCTTTTTAGGGTTTTGTTTAAAAAATAAAACGGGTTCTATTAATGTCGCTACAATGTCTGTTTATTGTCTAGCATTGTAGCTCGTAAACTAAGATACAAACTTGAAATTCACAAATTATATGTATGTTTTTTTTAATGAAAATGATGAGAGAAGAAGTTATACCAAGAAGGTGCAACCCCTAAAGACCTGGGTTGGCCCTTCCATCGTGAAAAGAAGAAGAAATAATTTTATGGGCTGGGCGGGGGTCGAAGGTATCTGTGGATACGGGTCTTAAATAGCTGAAGGTTATAAGTCGCGGGAAAGATGGTGGCAGGGAGCGAGTTCCAGTCTCTGGAGGTCATAGGGATAAAAGAGTTGGCGAAAGCGCTTGTTCGATTTTTCTCCAATTTGACAGCGAAGGGGTGCTAAGCGTTCGAAAACCGCGTGTTTCTCGTAAAGAGGGCTTTAGGGGGATAATTGATTTCAGCTCGACTGAACAGACACCGTGATAATATCTGTAGTACAGGGAAAGGACAGAAACGGTTCTTCAGTGAGTCAGGGAGCAGCAAACCATTTTTCCACAGTTCGTTTTAGCTGGTGCTTGATCCTGATAAACATCTTGAATGTTTTTCACGGCTGCGGCAACGTTTATTTCCTTCCGAAACTCGTAAAGCATAACATGCCGTAAATGCACTTTATCGATATTCATTTTTAAAGTGATATTTATCGAAGCAGTTTGTATGAAAACAAATGATTTTTTTTTAATGAAAGCTGAAGACGTCACCTTTCCAAGGGTATATAATATGTAGGAGTAGGCATTAATGACAACACGTTACGACGCTCATAACTCCATCTATTGAAACTCCGCACGAACTTTTGCACGCACCTCAATACATATAACCTTCAGACTTTCAAGACCCGGATCCATAGATACCTTCAACTCCGACCCTATCCTTGAAATTTCTTCTTATTTTCACGATACAAGAATCCACCGCGGACTAAAAAGGTTGGATCTTTATGGTGCATTACAATTCAATTAGTTGAATGTATCTACCCAAACGTATGTAAAGAAATGGGAATTTTTCACTGAATTACTCAAAAACTCGCGAGATAGCTGTGTGCTCAGTTTTCTTCGCCTCTTCTTAATAGATAAAAGAAATAAAAAATAAAAAAAAATACTTTTCTAATCTGTGCTTTGTTGTATTTGTTGAGCTTAGATCCCAGTAGAGTGGTCAGACTGTTGTTCCTTAAAAGCTTGGACATTAAGCACTGGGAACTATAAACTATATAATTTCCAAACTTTTTAATGTAACCATTAAATTTGTGAAATAAATGTCTTTTCTCTACCTGATACTTTGGTATAGTTGTAAAACAACTTTAATTAGTTAAAAATGATAAAAAAATCGATTATTATGGTGTCCTTTTTGTTTTCCATAATTTAGATTTATTTTTATATGGTAAATACAAACTCGAAAAGCAAATCGAAAAAATAGACCTCTATTTTTTTGTGAATCGATTCATCAGATTTCGATTCGAATCGATTTAAAAATCGAACTTTTTCGGAGAGAATCCCCATCCCTAGTGTGAGAGACTCAAAAGGTGTCATTTTAGCTGATTCAAGCGTTTGGAGCTGGCTTAACTTAAAATTAAACAAAATCGACATATTTCATCATTAGGCCCGTTGACCCACAGAGTTTTTCCGACAGTTTTGGAGCGGACGCTCCAGACAGGCGCTCCAATCCTGTATCCTGTATGTGTGAATGCTGGCCGCCGAGATGCCTGGAGTGCAGATTCGGACCTGCACCGGCATGTTCACAGACACGCGCTCCAATTTCTTCTCCAATATTTCTTCACAAGTGCTCTTTTTTCTTGAACTCATGTTAAGGTGGTCCGCTCAGTGCAAAAGTGTTCGACTGACTTCTTGCCACAAAGCGCCGCTCCAAAAGCTTTGTATATTGTATTTACACGGAGGGTTTTAGCGCGTACGCTCCAAACTCACCTAATTCCTTATCTTATTATTATTTATTGATTCCTAAGGTACATGTCCTAATTGGGCTTAGGTACATACTTTTACTTTTCATAATAAAAGTTTACATTTACAGTGACATATAATTATTCCCTTTATTCCATTATATTAACATTTTCCTGCATTCCTGTCTCGTTTGTTCTTTTTTTGTACACAGGAATGCATCAAAATTAACCAAGAAAACCTAGAAGGAGTTAAGGAATTCCGCTACCTAGGAAGTAAAATAACATGGGATGGGAGGAGCAAAAACGAAATTAAATCAAGAATTGCCCAAGCAAAAATGGGGTTTAATTCAAAACAAAAACTACTATGCTCCTCCTCAATCAGCTTAGCAAACAGGAAGTTGCTATTGAAGACATATGTATGGAGCATAGCCATGTACGGGTGTGAAACCTGGACAATTGGAAAAGCGGAGAGAAAGAGATTGGAGGCTTTCGAAATGTGGTGCTACAGAAGAATGATGAATATCAAATGGATGGATAAAATTACAAACTGAAGAAGTTCTTGGAAGAATCGGAGAAAGAAGAACCTTGTGGAAGAGTCTGAAGAAGAGAAGAGGCCAGATGATGGGGCACACACTGAGACATGGGGGACTGCTTAGGGATATCTTGGAGGGGAGGTGGGAAAGAAAAGGGAAGGGGAAGACCCAGATTAGAATATTTCAACCAAATAATTGGGGATATGGGATGCCAGACATTTAGAGAGGTTAAACAGCTGGCGGGGGACAGAGTCGAGTGGAGACGGATTGTTGCATCAAACCAGTCTTAGGACTGTATACTCAATGATGATAACATTTGTTTTTTCTTTATTCCCCATAATATATCTTCTACTTTCATGCATCTCTTCTTTTTCGCTTTGGTGTTTTTTCTTCTTGTTTCAGGAATTCCATTATTTCCAGCCCCATGATTTTCTTCCTCAGTTGATCTTCCAATTCTCTCTAGGTATTTTCCCCTTTCGTCTTCTTCTCTTTTTTCTCTATTTTTTTCGTATCTTCCGAGATTATATGTGTTTCCACATCTTGCTCTGGTCCAAATTTTTCTTTCGCTCTCCTTCACATTTTTCTATCAAAATAGTTCTCTCTTCCAGTTCCTTTCTTAATTCTTTTATATCCTGGGAAATATGTTGAGTTGTCAATTCTAGACCAGTCCTCTTGCAGCTCTTGTTCTATTTCTATTTTCAATCCTCTCATTCATCTCAGCTTCCCAGCTCATCACTTTTGTAGGCATTTCTGGTTGATGTTTCTTACTATTTCCCTTACCCTTGGCCATCTGCTTCCTTCCATTTCTTTTATGTTTAGTAAATAGTTGCTTAGTCTTTTCGCCTGGTATGTTCTTAACTTGATTCTTCCGATCTCTCTCCTCCATATGTAGTCCGATGTGTTTCTCTTCACCCCCAATATTAATTTGAAGAATTCTCTTCTATTTCCTTATTCTCCTCCCATCCACAATTTTCTACTTCATACATTATAATGGATTTAATTAGTGACTCAAATAAGTAGATTTTCATAATTCCTTATCTTTTAATAATTATGATTTCAAAAACTTTTAAATAAAATGAAAATTAATTTAAAAATTCTATACTTAACCCTATCAGGATATGACAATGAAAAATTACCCCGGGGGAACAATTTTTCAGGACATTACTATCAAGAGAAAAAAATTATATTTATCAACGCTTAAAATCAAGTGTGGCAGAAATAAAATAAAAATAAAAACTATGTAGGTAATCATGTCAATACGGTGTTGAACTTAAATTTAAAGAAATTTATTCAATGCATTATGAACAATAAATAAAATGACTTGCGAACTTGTCTTCTGGTGTCCATAACCTTGATGAGATGACGCTTAAGAAAAATGAATTTTTATTTCATTCTCAACATGATAATCAAATTAGTTACTTCTCTTCTTTCAGTATTCATTTGTTACATTAGATTTATTTGACAAAAATTCCAATTTTATTTTAAAGCTTCGTTCAGACCTGAACATTACACCGGACGAGAAACAGTACAACGAACCGAATATCAAACAGAACAGAGGATGGAAATTAATTACGCCGAACTAAACAACGAACGGAACATATTTATTATTTGTTAACTGAGAAAAATAAACTGCAACGGATCGTTGCTAAACTTTATCCAAATTAATTTGAAATATTAATATTTTTGTTCCTTTATTATTAATCAGATATCACTTGCAATTTGCAGTTCATGTTGACTTTAATTCAAAAATAATGATTGATTCTCATTTAATAGTCGAGGAATAACCATTCTGCATTGGATTTTTGACGTTTCGGTTATTACCTATTGGTAACCATTGCTGAAGAGATGGAGGAATCGACTTAAAATAAAAAATAGCGATTGATTCTCATCTAATACTTGAGGATTAACAATTCTACATTAGATTTTTGACGTTTCGATTATTATTGGTAACCATTGCTGAAGACATGGAGGAATCGACTTAAAATCAAAAATAACGATCGATTCTTATCTACTACTAGAGGAATAACCTTATTGCATTCCATTTTTGATGTTTTGACTATTAATGGCAACCTCTACTGAAAACGTGGAAAAATCGACTTAAAATCAAAAAGACTAAATTCTTTTTGGTAAACAACTACAGCAATGGTTACCAATAAAAACCGAAACGTCAAAAATCAAATATAGAATGGTTATTCCTCAAGTATTAGATGAGAATCAATCGCTATTTTTGGTTTAAAGTCGATTCCTCTATGTCTTCAGCAATGGTTACCAATAAAAACCGAAACGTCAAAAATCCAATATAGAATGGTTATTCTTCAAGTATTAGATGAGAATCAATCGCTATTTTTGGTTTAAAGTCAATTCCTCTATGTCTTCAGCAATGGTCACCAATAAAAACCGAAACGTCAAAAATCCAATATAGAATGGTTATTCTTCAAGTATTAGATGAGAATCAATCGCTATTTTTGGTTTAAAATCGATTCCTCTATGTCTTCAGCAAAGGTAACGGATAAGAAAACAACGCAGTTGCTATGGTTACTTATAAAATTTCCTCCCAAATTTTTATCATTTCACAGAGAGAAGCCTATTCATTCTTACTTAAGCAAGGGTAAATGAGCTATATTAAAACGTTCAAATGAATAAATTTTAAAGAATTTAAAAAATTAAAAAAAGTACTATCTTACTCTAGAGTAAAGTACTTTAAAATATAATTTTACTAAAAACTTTATTTAACCTTTTTTGTGGTCCCCAAGGTACTTAATTAGGATATTAAATTTCATCAAAATCGGTTAAGTCATTTTCAAGATATTTAGAAAAAACTAAAAAAGTACTGAAATAAAGTACTAATGTTTGTGGGCCGATATGTACCAAAAACTAATCAGCGCTTTATTTTGTTAAAAGAATGCTAGGTTTTCAATTTCATTTCAATCGGTGCAACGGTGTGGAAAAAATCGTGGGCCAAAAAAACGATAACATCCATCCATCCATACATCCGTACATCCGCACGCACTAAATGAAAAAATCGCACTTTTTGGCCTCTCGACGAGACCCCATGTAATTTTTGGCAAAACCGTCACGTGCTAAAATTCAACCTAATTGAATACTACAATTTGTGACTTTAATTGAGTCCATGGGTTCCGTAGTCTTTACCTGAGGACCCTTGGAAGTCCACGATTGCCGCCAGACCGATTACAATACTTTCCCCATGCTTCGCATTGGATAAAGTAAAAACATAGGAAATCAAGAAAATTCTTAATTAACGTTGACAGGGAGAAAATGAGTTCATGGAATTTCTTGTTATGGATAGTGGACACTCTAATAATAGGATTCCTTCCATATTCCGTTTTTACTGAACTCTAAAAACGAATTGAATATGAAGATAATTTCGTTTAGATAGCCCGGCCTCAACTCTGGCATTTCAACCTCGATAGAAATGCAAATGTCTTATTTTCATTGATTGATGTGCGAGCTGGCTTATTGCTGTTTGCGCAGTCCACTCTACTTTAATTAATCGAGATGTTCGAAAGATAGCATGATCAAATTCACTCGAAATTTTTTACTTTATCCAATGCAAAGCATGGGTAAAGTATTGCAATCGCTCTCGGGGCAAGCGTGGCTTCAAAGGGTCCTCAGGTAAAGACTACGGAACCCATGGACTCAATTAAAGTCACAAATTGTAGTATTCAATATAGGTTGAATTTTAACACGTGACGGTTTTGTCAAAAATTACATGGGGTCTCGTCGAGAGGCCAAAAAGTGCGATTTTTTCATTTAGTGCGTGCGGATGTATGGATGGATGGATGGATGTATGGATGGATGATGTTATCGCTTTTTTGGCCCACGATTTTTTCCACACCGTTGCACCGATTGAAATGAAATTGAAAACCTACCATTAGTTTAACAAAATGAAGCGCTGATTAGTTTTTTGGTACATATCGGCCCACAAACATTAGTACTTTATTTCAGTACTTTTTTAGTTTTTTCTAAATATCTTGAAAATGACTTAACCAATTTTGATGAAATTTAATATCCTAATTAAGTACCTTGGGGACCACAAAAAAGGTTAAATAAAGTTTTTAGTAAAATTATATTTTAAAGTACTTTACTCTAGAGTAAGATAGTACTTTTTAAAAAATTCTTTAAAATTTATTCATTTGATCGTTTTAATATACCTCATTTAACCTAACTTAAGTAAGAATGGATAGGCTTCTCTCTGTGAAATGCTAAAAATTTGGGAGGAATTTTTATGAGTAACCATAGCAACTGCGTTGTTTTCTTATCCGTTACCTTTGCTGAAGACAGAGAAATCGATTTTAAACCAAAAATAGCGATTGATTCTCATCTAGTACTTGAGGAATAATCATTCTATATTGGATTTTTGACGTTTCGGTTTTATTAGTAACCATTGCTGAAGACATAGAGAAATCGATCTTAAACCAAAAATAGCGATTGATTGAGTTGTTTGCCAAAAAAGAATTTAGTCTTTTGATTTTAAGTCGATTCTTCTACATTTTCAGTAGAGGTTTCATTAATAGTCAAAACATCAAAAATGGAATTCAATAAGGTTATTCCTCTAGTATTAGATAAGAATCGATCGTTATTTTTGATTTTAAGTCGTTTCCTCCATGTCTTCAGCAATGGTTACCAATAATAATCGAAACGTCAAAAACCTAATGTAGAATTGTTATTCCTCAAGTATTAGATGAGAATCGATGGCTATTTTTGATTTTAAGTCGATTCCTCTATGTCTTCAGCAATGGTTACCAATAAAAACCGAAACGTCAAAAATCCAATGTAGAATGGTTATTCCTCGACTCTTAAATGAGAATTATTTTTGAATTAATTTCAATATGAACTACAAATTGCAAGTGATATCTGATTAATAATAAAGGAACAAACATATTAATATTTCAAATGAATTTGGATAAAGTTTAGCAACGATCCGTTGCAGTTTATTTATATTATTATATTATTATTGTTTTTTCTTGTTTAGAAATGTTTCAACATTTTAAATTTTATACTAGCTCGAAGATGATAGAAAATTTTCTTTAATTCTTAATGGACTGTAGGATTGTGTTTTTTTAATGTTATTTAATGAATGTTATTTAATGTGAGAACAAGGAGAAACCCTTCCAAAAATGGTGAAAGTGATACAAAGGGTCACCCCTTACCTCTCATTTTCGGATTTTTACTTTTAAAGAAATTTTAATTTATTATAATATTATATAGAGAACTCCATTATATTTCGATATTTTATATACGTGTCCAAAATCAAAATTTAAGTCCATTGAATTTTGTATGAGCTGCGTTTACATGTGAAAGTTTTTTTACTCTCGAGAAGAGAATTATGAACTTTCAGAGGCCTTTTCTCTTGCGAGTTTTACTCCCGAGATATATTTGCCATTCTCGAGAGTATAAAATTCTCTCACGTGTAAACTAATAGTCTCGCAATTGGTTTTAAATCTAGTTTTATTATCAAATATATCAAATTACACAAAGATGCGTAAATACGTAAATTCATAAATAATAACAATTTTAATTAATGCGAGATCTGAGATTGACTTGATGCACAATTTTGTTTAATTCTGGGCGGAATATTGGAGAGGCACATTCTCATTTCTTCTTCGATCGTTTGCAAACGTTCTCTTTTATTATTTTTGATGGACGTAAGAGCCGAAAATCAAAATTCACACCAATATGAAGTCGAGAATTGCAATAATATTGTGATAGCTCTTTTAGCTAATTGAGGATAATCTGGCTTTATATGTATACAAAATTCATTAATATTCAATTCCTTAGATATTTCAGTTTTTAATTTGTATGTGCCTAACTACCAGTTTATATTTTTGAAAATATTTTCTTAATACTTTCCTTATTCAAAACTCCGGAATCAAACGTATTTCACTCTCACATTCGTATTTATTGTTTGACAAATTGAACAAATCAGTTCAAGCCCTAGTTTTTCTGCGGTGTCTTTGCGAAACTCCGAGAAAGTTTTGACAACAATTTCTACTGCGCGTGTGCGGTTAACATGAAGATATTATGTGCAAGTTTCTACAAGTTCAAAGTGTATTGTGACCACGAAGCGAATATCCCACTACCTAGGTCAATTTTATGAGATATACTAATTTAATTACTATGTATTTAATTATTTAATTTTAATTTTAAATTAAAATAATATGTAATTGGCTGTAGTAAATAGAATAAAATAATTCACTATAAAATCCCCACTTTGCTACTAATATTATAATTGCGGAAGTAAGTTTAGTGTACTGTCAGTCTGTTATGTTTTCACGTAAAAACTAAGCAACAAATATATGTGTATGTGAATTATTCCATTTATGGAAAGCAAAATTAAAGTCGCGGCCTGCTTAAATGAGATTCACTATCGTGGAGCTCCATTTACCTCTCATAGAACTCCATTTTTTTTTCATTGGCATGGACCCCTTGAAAGTCCACGTGGACCACTTTGTGCACCACTGATTTAAAGTGATTCAGAAAAAACAGAAAGGTTGAGAAACGCTCTTTTAAAGGGATAAAATTAAGAATGTCAAAAAATTAATAAACTTAATCTCTTATTAAAACAAAATGATTAACATCAATTTTGAAATTTCCATCTACCTTGACCTTATGCATTTTAAAACGACATTGATTATTACAAAATGAAATTTGTAATTTTAATAAATTTCTAACAAAATCCTTACCTTTTAGAAGATCTTACATCAACCCAAAGAGATGTTAATTTTTTATAATGTATGCATTTCGAAAGTTATCGACTTCTTTTTTGATAACTGTATGGATACATATTACATGCTAGCTTAGGATATTATTTAATGAATATATAAACATTTATCTAAATCATTAGACATTGAAGAAAAAGTAAACTTAATAAAGACTCGGTTCGCTGTTTGCAATATTTTGAGGAATTTAACAATTTTAACGCCATTTTTCTTATTCAAGAAATTTGTCAGTGATTTTACAGTTCACTACAAAATTAAAACGAAACCCTATATTATCGATGTCTGACTGTCAGTCCATCCGTTTGTAACTCGTAAATTAAATAAGATACTTGAAATTTATAAGTTACTTATATGTATTAAAGATAAAAGTAAATAAATATTTTATGAGATATTAATTTACTATGAGTTAGGTTTTCTAGGTAACTTGTTTCACATTAAAAATTAAAAAAATAAAAGAGGTAAATTTTTTCAATATATATATTTTGGGCTATCAACCAGAAAATAACTGTTATTTTGACCCATCTCCAGGAACAAGTGACCTAGAAAACCTAACTCATAGTAAATTAATACCTCATAAAATATTTATTTACTTTATCTTTATTAAGATGTTTCACCTTGCACCAACATAACAATCTCTATTAATTATTATATGTATTAATTTTCCAATCGTATTAAGATTTTCAGCTATTTTCCTCGTTATCTTGAAAAGTTCAACCTGCCCCTAAAATATTAAAATGGCTAACACAAATATTTTTATTTGATTTCTTTTAAATTAAAAACTATATTTAACCGATTTTGTTTTAGACATATTAAAAGATAAGAAAATACTTAATATTCTATAAAATTTATTGATTCAGTCTCGACCTTATTAAATATTTACATAAAAATTATTGATTAATTTATCTAGATTCTTAATAGAATAGAATATCTATTTACCACGATGGTAAAATCAGTTCTTCTGGCGTGATTTCTCTTAATTATTTACCCTGGTGAATTGAAATAATTGGAAAATTACTTTTTCCTTGAAAAATTATCAAAACTATTCGTCACTAATTTTCATATAATTATTAGTATAATAGTCTATAATTGGGGAATGTATATGTTGCACTTGGGATCAAATCCGTTCAGCAATTTTTAATCGTTGACATTAATTAAATTAAAAAAGCTCCTCCCCAGGTTGATTTTGGGGATAACCGATACTAAATGCAATCTAAACTAAATGGACTACAAAAAAATTTATTCAGAAGACATTAGAACAAAGTTAACTTTTTGGAAATTTAAAATTTTCCTAAACTATGTATAATCAAATAAATTGAGCGCTATTAATCTCATCAAAGTGCCCAGTGAGTCCTCGATAGTCTCGGGTGTAAATGTATAAAAATAGATATTTTAATTTTTTGAATACATTTTAATTTAGGATAATAAACGGTAGGGCTGAAAAAATGGCATTGAAAAAGCTGTCATTAATGATTAACTTATCCTTTTATAAAACAAATGGAGTTGAAAATAAAGTAAAGAAAATTTTGAAAAATTTAAGAAACTTTTTAAAATTTAAAATATAAAATACTAGGTAGGTTTCACATAATTAAAAGATAAGATTTTCTTTTCCATTTCCTCTGTTAACTACTTAAGATGGGCTTATACCCCGAAATATATGTATAGTCATGCTTAAACAAGCATCTTATCTTTTATTTTTGTGAAACCGACCTAGTATTTTATATTTTAAATCTTAAAAATTTCTTAAAATTTTCTTTACTTTATTTAAAATGTTTCACCATGAACCCACATCATTTTCCCTTAACAAAAAGGAAGTTGAAAATGATCAATTCACCGAAACTGCAAACAACATTAGAATCTTGAAAAGGTTTCATTTTTTACTCCAATTTTTATTAAAATCTAGACTTATTCGATATTCTTTGAATACCAAAAAAAATATATATATATCTTTGCACCCAGCCAAAATTACGATTGAGATTTTCATGACACGTGTTAAATTCTATAAGACAGTACAGTGGACTCCGGTAAAACGTGCTCCCGCAAAACGCGAATTCGTATAAGGCGACGAAAAAATTACGACTAGTATTCATATAGCGCGATAAACAGTCCCGTATAACGAGTAAACATTTTTACACAGTTTCTGATTTTTGAAGCTGACGAAGCATCGATTTATAAAAAAATGTAATAAATACACATTTAAAGATATAAGAGAAAAATAATTTTATTCAACTTTTAATAAAAATAAAAATACACGTATCTATGCACCTCAGTATATTTAACTATTCGATGATTATCGGAAGTATCAACAAATAAGTTCCAACGACGCTGTCTTGTTAAATTGGTCTTGTCAAGAGAGAATGGCTCCAAATTCGCGCCTGAGTTTAGTGTAGGGTTTTTGGATGGCAAAGATGTTAATATAGTTGAGTTATTGTTCAGTTGTTGTCATAGATTAAAGATATATAGTTGTTTGTTTGTGTTTGAAATAAGACAAAATTTTGTGGTATATACCTATATATAGAAATAATCTTCAAGTTGTTAATAAATATAAATTGTTAAAACGTATTTATTAACGCAATTATTTCCATCGTTAACCTTCGTACAGTATCCTAATCCGAAACCCCATACCTCGAATCTAGTGTTGAAGTGAATCGACAGGTCTGATAATGCATGTCCCGTATAACAAGATTTCCTATTACGAACGTATCCTCCGCGTTGTACGGGAGTCCACTGAACTTAGTACATCTGAATTTTCAATTGGAATATGGAACTAACGATTATTTTCGCTTCCAGGCATATACAACGATTTTGGGGCGCAAGTGGAGACTTTTGGCAAGCCGGCTGGGACCGACTTCTGGATTTCATTGGCGAAGATCCTTTCAAACTCTGGGTTTATGGTGCGTATCTGAAAGGATTTCTTAATTTTATGAATACATTTTTTAAATTTTCTTTTAATGATAGATATAACATTTAAAATAAAAAAAGCATCGAAGTGCGAGCCTTATTTAGGGTTTAGTAGAAATATCAGGAAAATTATAAGATGTCATGATAGAACTTCAAAACAACTATTCCAGTAGTTCCCAACCTTAAGGAAGTTGTAGAGTACTAAGTCGATGAATGTATAGACCCGTCCATCAACTAATAACTCTAGGCTCTAGGCAATTGAACAAAGATACATTTTGTTTTGTGAGAATATTATTATTACTACTGTTTTAAAATTGGAATTGAAGAATGTGCTTTGCGTTTGGAGATCGTGACAAAAAACCTTTCGAATGCGGGTTCGACCCGCGAGGATCCTCGCGACTACCATTTTCCCTTCGGTTTTTTTTGATTGCCGTAATTTTCCTGCTTTGTGTTTTGCACGAGAGGTGAACCGCGACCTAATATGGTGTGCACCTACTTCCACTTCCACTTTCTCCATAAATAAAGGTCTGGAGAGCCTTAAAACAATCGAATTTATAAGATTTTTTTAAAATTTCTGAAATTTTTTGTCTTTAAAATCTTTAAACGTCTCTATCTCCGTAAATAATGGTCTGAGAGCCTTAAAACAATCGAATTTATAAGATTTTTTTTAAAAAAATTTAAATTTTTTTTCTTTAAAATCTTTAAACGTCTCTATCTCCTTAAATAATGGCCTGAGAGCCTTAAAATAATCGAATTTATGAGATTTTTTTTTAAATTTCTGAAATCTTTTCTCTTTAAAATCTTTAAACGTCTTTTTATCTCCGTAAATAATGGTCTGAGAGCCTTTGAACAATAATTTCAGCTGATAATGAAGCCAGAATTACAGAGAGCCAAGTGGAAGTGAAAGTGCCTTTAATTCAAGCGTTAATGATTGATTTTCTTAAAATTTTTAAAATTTGTATCCGGATACCAGGAGCGAACAAGAGTGTACTTTCCTTCCAGCCAATTTAATTTTCATCTACTTTTTGTGAACAAAATTTTGTCGCTCTCAAGAGTAGGTGAAATGAAAGAAATCAGTATGCAGCAGTAGAATCGAGTTTCATTTCACGTATCATCGTTTGTTTTCATATGGCTTTTTGAACAATTTCTTCTACTCGATTTTATATATTTTTTTAATCTGTATAATTTGAGCTGGCAATCAATCCAATATTACAGCGAGCCAGGTGGAGTCTTGAAATCAAGCGTTAACGATTGATTTTCTTAAAATATTAAAAATTTGTATTCGGATACCAGCTGCGAACAGGAGTGTGCTTTCCTTCCCGCCAATGAAGCCAGTATTACAGCGATAAACAGCAAATTAAAAAAAAAAAAAAAAAAAAAAAAGGGGATAAGATAATTCCAAATATTTCCAAGTAATTCCAAAAATTTCCAAGTAATTCCAGTAATTCCAAAATAATTCTACATAATTCCAAAGAGGTTTACACCTAATTCCAATCGCGTTTTATCCCTCGGTTTTTCCCTATTCCCAACACTTGTTCGCGGTTAATTTGGACTTCATACGCCAATACGTTTGTCCCCATGATTTCAAGGAGCTGGAACTCTCTTCCGGTCCCCGTCTTTTCGCTCACTTAATATATTCAAATATTCAAACCTTCAAAATCTGGTTGAACAAACACCTACGGCTTCACCCTTTCTTTTGATCTATTCCTCCTTCTCTTCGCTAATGCAGGGATCTTTCGAGATTCACAAGGGCCGCATCTTCTTGCATTCAATTGCATTAAAAAAAACATTAAATAAAACTATATAACTATGACGTTTCGAGTCAGAAGTCTTCTGGATTTCAAAGTGAAAAGTTTTTGATCACAAAGATGGTGTAAAAAGAAATCTACTCAGAGTATATCCTACTAACTAAAAACTTTAGCATGACAAATGATAAGAATAATAGATTAATGCAAACTAAATTTTTCAGGTTCTATATTTATCATGTCGTTTGTCTATTGGCTTTTTGGAGGACTTTACACTCTCATGGATATAACCACCTTACCATCTGCTTTAAGAAAATATAAAATCCAGCCAGGAACGAATGAACCAGTCGATAGAACTAAACTGCTTAAGGTAAATATTATATACTATAATTGAAACTAAAAATATCGCATGAATTAGATACCGCTATCCGGAATACGTTGCCTATTTCGAGAGTTGAACTCAATTCAGTGAACATACAAACTATGTATTCTGTTATCAACTCATTCCTATAACTTCTAGAGTCCCTTACACCTCAATCTTTTCCGCTAACTATAACCTTCAATCAATGCCGTAACTAGGCAGATGCAACAGTGGTACCCTCACAGGGCCCGTATCCTGTAGGCTTCGAGTTAATAAAAGCATAGTAAAAATCATAGAAATTAAATTGGTGGCCCCAATTTAACACCTAGTATAGGGCCCTTCAAATGCTAGTTATGCCGTACTGCTTTTATTCATTCTATACTCGCATCCACAAGTACCTTTGACATCCAAATCCTAAAATTCAATAATTATTGAAGTAATTATAAATAAGTGAAATATTAAATTAAAACAATACATTTTTCATAAATATGCAATAATTAATAATAGCTATTCGGCCTATTTCAGGTTATAGGTTGGGTGTTGGTAAACCAACTGGTAGTTGGTCCTCCTTTGGCTATTTTAAGCTGGATGGCAATGAACTGGAGAGGTTACCCTGATGTACGTGAACTACCTACGTTCCATTGGGTTTGCGCTGAACTAGCTATTCTTATTCTTGTAGAAGAGGTTGCATTTTATTATTCTCACAGGTAATAAATTAAACTAATAATATGCACTCTTTATTATATGTTTATTTCTTTCATTCTAACTACAGACACTCCTCTACTTACTTTAATAGGCCAGGGACCGATAAAATTAAAAAACCAAAAATCTCATAAGCTATAAAACTGGTAGCATTAAAAAATAGCATTTATTAGCGCGGCAGACTTATTAATGCATGTTGGGAGGCGTAAGCTTTTTAAATTTTGGGTGAGAAAGAGGTTGGCGGAATACACAATTATTGGTGCAGATTTGATGATTTGGTGGTTAAGTTGTTTATCTAAAGAGAGGTATTAACTGAACCCACATATGATTCGACATTTTTAATGAGATAATCTCACTTTCTGGTGAGAAAGACTTCGCAAGGTCTTGAAAACTTCAGAATTATTTATTTGTTTATTTATTTTATGACTTTCGGCTGTTTACAGTCACCATACATTCAGTGTTTACATTTTTTTTTTGAAAATTTAACAGCGCTCTATTATATTCTAATTGTATTTATTTAAGTTAAAAAACTACCGAAAACCACGGAGTTACATCTCACTCATTTCTCTAAACCCTCAACGCTCAACTCTAATTTATATAATACAAATATTCAGATTCCTAACTTCAGAATTAGGTGCCAAACATTGTACATTCTCATGAGATTATCTCATTAAAAATATCCATTCTATGTGGTTTCAGTCGAAAATTCTCTTTTGATTATTAAATCGGTACCTAGTTCTTCAGATAATTCACTTGAAAGAAAGGATTCATCGGTTTCTGTTAAGGTCCCACATCAGGCCACTTCAAAAATATATGTCAAGTTAGCTTATTTTCATTATAACTTCACGTTAACAAGAAAGAGCAGTCTGTATTTAATGTATATGGGAAATATTTAAAACAACTAACATATCAGGGGTCGAATGTTATTAAGTAGAGGAGCACTGTTTCAAATAATAGATAGACCTAAATTATCAAACTATAAATAAAATTTTAATGAAAGAGGGGAGGGTGATGTCAGGAAGCAACAAAAGGTTCAAGTTCTATACATAAAAGACATTTTGCATTTGAAATTTGTTTTAACATTCAGTGAAAGATTAAAGTCTTCAAGATATTTCGTATGTGAAACAAATATTAGAACGTTAGAACATAGTATGTTGATCCATATTGCCTGTCATGGATTATATTATTAAGTACTCTTAAGAAAATTAATAGCTAAAACATTATCGTCTGATTATTCAAGGGAAGATTGAGGGCAAACGAGGACCAAGGAGAGGAGATGGCCTGGCTTAATAAGCGAGGAAAGAATTCTACTTGTCTGTTTTCTGATGAAATAACACAGCACCATTGGCATCTAAGTTGCCTGCTTTCGCGGGGCATGTTAAGAAGAAAAAGAAAACTAAATTCCTAATACCTACATTATTCCTGGTCGAAACTGAAAAAATAATTTCTAAATTTCATAATGATGATTAAAGCTACAACTGTAAAAAGTTACCATAGATCGATGATCGGCGAAGAATGTCTTTCTTGATAATGTTTTCGACTATTGTTAAATGAACGCAGGTGATCTTTGAGCGATGAATTCCGCTTACTGAATATATAGCATATCTAGCTAGAATTAATTTTAGTAGTTTTTATGATTTAATTTTATTAAATTTCGGTCATTTGACGAATATCTAAACCTCTTTCTCATTTTAGAATTAGAAATGAAATATGTAGATTGCTTTTGTTTCTTCTTTTAGGAAGGTAGTATGAACAATCAGGATAAGGAAAAGTGGAAATACAGGAATAAAAAAGACAGAGGTCTTAAAATAAAAAATAAAATTATAAGAATAAATCAAAGAGTGTGTTATGTAGTAGAACAATATCTTTTGCGAAATATTAATTCATTAGTAGATCTCCTTAATGAATTAAATAAAGCAGAGTCAGACGCGGATCTAGACCTCTGGTTTGGGGGGGGGGGGTCAGCCGGCAGCCAACAAGTTTTTACCAGATGTTTTAATTAATGAAAATTGAAGAACATACTACTGTAAATTTTTTTTGTTTTTTCATTGTGCATTTTTATTTTAGTAGTTGTCAGCTTCCACCGCTGAAAATAACTAGCTCAATAGATAAATAAATAAGCATATAAAAAATGTAGTTCTCCATGCTTGGGGGGGGGGGGGGGGGCGCCCTGTATAATTTGAGCTGGCAATGAAGCCAGTATTACAGGGAATCAATTGGATGAGCCTTGAAAACAAGCGTTAACCATTGATTTTCTTAACAGTTTTAAAATTTGTATCCGGATACCAGGAGCGAACAGGAGTGTGCTTTCCTTCCCGCCAATTTAATTTTCATCGACTTTTTGTGAACAAAATTTTTTTTTACATCTCAAGAGGAGTAGGTAAAAAGAAATAAATCAGTAAGCAACAGTAGAATCGAGTTTCATTTCATGAGTCATTGTTTCTTTTCATTCAGTTTTTGAAACAATTTTTCTTACTCGATTTTTCGAATAGATCATTGAATATATTTTTTTAATCTGTATAATTTGAGCTGGCAATGATGCCAGTATTACAGCGAGACAATTGCCGCCTTGAAAAACGTTAAGCATTGATTTTTTTAAAAAAATTTAAATTTGTAACCGGATACCAGGAGCGAACAGGAGTGTACTTTCTTTCCCGCCTATTTAATTTTCATCGACTTTTTGTGAACACAAGTTTTGTTGATCTCAAGAGTAGGTGAAATGAAATAAATCAGTAAGCAGCAGTAGAATTTCACCAATCATCGTTTCTTTTCATTTGGTTTTTAACAATTTTTCTTACTCGAGTTTTCGAATAGATCATTGAATATATTTTTTTAATCTGTATAATTTGAGCTGGCAATGAAGCCAGTATTACAGGGAGCCATTTGGAGCCAGTAATACAGCGAGCCATTAGCGTCGAATACAAATACAATTTAAAAAAAAGCAACCAAATGCGTCGCATTTAATGCGATTGGAACTCGAGGATTCTTTACCTAATATGAAAAATAACAAAATCTTATTTAAACCAAATTTAATAAATTTCATCGGATTGAACATCAATTATAATTTATTACCTGTTTTTGGGATGGGAGCTCTGATTTGTAATTTGGAAGCCTGTCGGGATCGGAATGACGTCACTGCTGGCGGTCTTTCTGCCTAGCTTGCTTGATTTAAAAGATAGGACATGGACTATTTTCCGGCTTAGTCCTGGGATGCTTTTGAGTGGGAGCAAGCAGACAAAAAATTATTAAAACAAGCCTCGTATGCAGTGGCCTTTAGTTCAACAACCAGTCGTTTTAACTATTAGTCTATCTTGGCTTTAGATGCTATTAGGAAGACCTAAGTCACTAGAATTTTAGTATTGATAAGAAAAACGACCACACCACTCACAATTCTTGAGATATCAAAATCGTTTTTGTTTTTCATCATAAGCAAAGAATGAACGAATTTCTAGCATGCTTTTTATTTAGTACTTTCAAAAATTACAAGTATAATAAAAATGCACTTTTGGAATAACACACACTGTCATTTTAAAGTGAATTAAATTTAAAAAAAAATAAACCCAATATTAATAACCTCTTTATGAAAAAAAAATTTCGACCTATTCCAAAATAAACATCTGAAAATTTTAATATACTATTTTTGATTTCAGGAAAAATTAATACATATAACTAGTAAATTTCAAGTTTCTATCTTATCTAGTTTATGATCTATAATGCTCTGACAGAGAAAACGGACAGTGAAGAGACACCAAAAGGGTTTTACGTTTATACGGAACACTAAAAGAGGGAAAAAACTCAACGAGTTGAAGAACTCGCATACCCTTAAACTAACAGGCAAGAAAAGGGCGCAGATTTAAAAAAATTGTTCTATCGGTCCCATTGCAGCATGTTTAGATTTACCTGCATCCATATCCATATATTGATATTCTAAAAAGAAACGCATATAAAATATATATAGGTATATTGGAGTAATTTTTGGAGACGGGCTGATAAGTGAAATTGAGTGGATATTGATGAGGCAGTCCAAAAAAAGAAGATAATTTATACTATCTTTCTATTCATAAACCGACGTTTCGGAGGTTATTCCATCCTTCTTCAGGGTTTTGAAAAGTCGGTGAAGAAAATTCAATGCGACATTCCCTCTGTCTCCTCTTTCAGTGGCAGTAACAATAATATATTGTATTTCATTCTCAGCAGAATTATAATGTATTTATTATAATAATTTATTATAATAATCTAATTCTGTTGAGAATGAAATACAATATATATATATATTTTTTTGGCTTTAGAGAACTATGCCCATACAAATACAATATATTATTGTTACTCGTATGTTTCCTATATTTGATTCAATCGTGAGTCGAATGCAGGTGATTTTTGTCAAATATTAAGTGAAAATAATATCTGAACTTATATATTTCTAACTTGAAATAATGAAGTTAAATAAATTTATAATTTTTCTCATTAATATATTAAAGAATAATTAATGCGTTGATATATTAATGAGAAAATTATAAATTTATTATTGTTACTGCCACTGAAAGAGGAAATAGAGGGGATTGTTGCATTGGATTTCCTTCACAGACTTTTCAAAACCCTGAAGAAGGAGGGAATAGCCTCCGAAGCGTCGGTTTATGAATAAAAAGATGGTATAAATTGTCTTCTTTTTTTGGACTGCCTCATTAATATCCACTCAATATATTTATATATATTTATTAACATCAAGCCGAGGAAACAATCTTTGATTTATTCTTACAAATTCAACAACTCTTACTTTCGGCGAAAACCCTTTTCACTTTAATTTTAGACAGTAAAATTGATGACTATATCTAAAGGAAGTTTTTTTATTACCTTTAGTATTCTATCTCTTTACTAATTTCATTTTTTTAATGTGATTTGATTATATTTATTTATTTAGAAAATATTTTTTAATTACCGTTACATCGCCCTGTTTTTAGGATTTTACATTCTCGACATCTCTACCGATGGATTCACAAACGACATCATGAATGGACTGCACCAATCGCTGTGACCGCCATATACGCCCATCCACTTGAACATGTTCTGAGTAATCTTCTGCCTCCATTTTTGGGTGTCTTCTTGGTGGGTAGTCACGTGGCGACATCCTGGCTCTGGTTTTCTCTAGCAATCTTATCCACTTTGAACGCTCATAGTGGATATCATCTCCCATTCTTTCCATCCCCAGAAGCACACGATTTCCATCATCTCAAGTTGGTTTAAATTTGATTTATATAAAGAGTGATGTCACCCCTTTATTTCGCTATCGAATCGTGGTTGGAATATGGCGAAAAAAGGACTAAAGACGCTTTGAACTATTGTTTTGGACTGTGAGTCACATCTTCATAATTTATAATAGTAATATGTTTCGGGTGAGATATCGTTGGCTAGATCTTATGAAAAGAAACGACTTATATATCAAACAAAAAAAAATAGATTTTATTTTCCGTTATTTATTAAAAAAATATACTAAAAATTACAAATAACAAAATTACTTCAATGAAACAATTGGATGTTGATGAAGGCAGTCCAAGGTGGTTGTAAAAAAATAAGACTATATCGGTTTTATTATTTTACATTTATTCGATAACCGACGTTTCGGAGATTTACTCTCTCCTTCTTCAGGGTAACGAAAAGTCAATGAAAGTATATCAACTCATAATTACTTCCTGTCTCCTTTGACAATGCCAAGAAAACATTATAAAATTTCATCTCGATAGAAAAAGCAATTGATGATTAATTCTATCGAGATGAAATTTTATAATGTTTTCTTGGCATTGTCAAGGGAGACAGGAAGTAATTATGAGTTGATATACTTTCATTGACTTTTCGTTACCCTGAAGAAGGAGAGATAAATCTCCGAAACGTCGGTTATCGAATAAATGTAAAATAATAAAACCGATATAGTCTTATTTTTTTACAACCACCTTGGACTGCCTTCATCAACATCCAATTGTATATTTATACCAGTCCGTCTCCTAAAGAAAAACTCTATCAACTTCAATGAAATAATATAAAATCATTATTCTTTTAGTTATTTTATTATTATTAATAAATTTAATCTTAGTTCACACTGGGCTTAATTTCAGCCTTTGTGTGGAACCTATGCTTCTAAATGAGGCCTCACAAACAGGGCACAAATAGACGCGGGCGGATAATTCCGCCTAACTGGTGGTCTCTAGTAGTGGAATCTGTACTACTACTAATTTCAGCTCTTGGAGAGTTGCAAGTAAATAGTGGTGTTCATAATAAGTAAATAAATAAATCTTTAAGAGGGGGGAATTAAAATTATAAGATTTTCAAATTAAAAAAAAAAACAAGAAAAATGAAAAATACTATAATAAAAAGAGAGTTACTATTTTCTTCGGGTTCTTAGTGAAACATATTTAAATATTTAAAAAAACAAAAAAATATGCTTCTAAAAAGTACAAAATAATGCAATACTTAATCAAAAAGCGTGGGCGCAGAACCTTTTAATTAATTTCGACAAAGTGCCCCAAGCTTTTTGATTTAAAATTATCGCGTTGACCGTAACAATATATATTACACATCATCACTTGGAAATGACCATGGGTGGGCTATTCCGGAAACATCTTCTTCTTCTGACTATCAAAATCTCATCGAGAAAACATTTTAATTTATAAACAATAACTAAACAAATGAGGTAGACACGGGTTCGAATCCTGTCAGGTGCGCAATTCATTTTCCCTTTTCAAAAAATAATAAAATAATTTTCTAAATGCAGAATTAACAAAAGAAATTATTGATTACATTATTTAACTTTCACGATTCAAATTGCTTTAAATATATATTCCTGGCATATAACAATACCCCCCTCCCCCCCGGCTATAATTTCCATTTGAAATTTTGAAGCTGTGTTCTATGGAATATCCTTCAGGTTTGTTCCGGAAAACAAAAATGTTATCAATAGATAATTCAAATATGTTTAGCTGATGAAATTATTTTTTTAGCCATCTTTCAATCCCGTTTCAACGTCGAAATATAGAGGTGGCTGAGGGTAGCCAGTTTAATGTATGGTTGTTGTTTATTTTCAGATTTAATAATTGTTTTGGAGTTTTGGGTGTTTTGGATCGCTTACATGGAACAGATGCTCAATTTCGAGCAAGCCGAGCTTATCATCGCCATATCATGATGTTGAGCTTAGTTCCACCCAGAGAAGCATTTCCGGATGCAGAAAAATGCAAAGCTTCTTAAATGATAGATTTTCTTACAGGGATAAGTAAGTAATTAGTTTGATATTCAAATCATTAATTATTTGAAATAATTCCTTTTCATATTAAAAAATAAATAATGATATAAAATTGTTTCCTATTGATAATATTTTTAATCTTACATTAATACTAGAATAAAATTTTTTAATAATATCGTATAAACTCAAGTATAATTTGAGAAATTTATTGTGATAACTACCGCAGTAGTCTCGCGATATATATCTTTTTCAAAAAGCGCGATCAAAACAATTCTCATTAATCTGTCAATTATTCTTTGATATATTAATGAGAAAAATTATAAATTTACATTAGGAACATTTATTTATCGCTTAAAAAAAGATTATTAATCCGTGTTTTCTATTTTTTGTTGGGTTAATCAGTAATACCTATCAATTAAAATAAAAATGAAAAATTCTCAAGAAAGTAGTCGGATAAAGATAATATTGGTCAAAATTTAACTGTTGTGAATGATGTAGCAAAAAGGGCTAGAAATTTTCCGAGAATATATAACAATTTATTCCCACATTACGAAGAACACAAAGAGTTTTGAATCAATATAATCGTACAAAAATCTACTTAGCTTTTATATTAAAAAAATATATACCCTTTATAATTACAATACATTTGTACTTTAAAAGTATTATTCATTGTGAATATTTTTATTTAAAATATAAAAAAATGGGAAAAATCAGATATTTAATCTTTTTTCTTTTCATGAGATACATTTTTAAACGACTTCAAAAAAGGAGGAGGTTCTCAATTCGACTGATTTTTTTTTTGTCTATGTTACCTGATTTCTTCGCCAATTGTGAACAGATTTTGATAAAAAAATTTGCATTGGGTTCAGTCTAGTTTCCGATTGATCCCGTTTTTTTCATTGTTATTGGACCTTTTTTGTTATGTTTGTTCAGGCATAACTTCTTTGTTTATGAACCGATTTTAATCATTCTTTCTGTGTTTGGATCAGTATAGCTCCAAGATAGTCAAGATACCTATTTATTTATTTATTTTATGTATGTTCAGCGAGAACTTTTTTCCACGTGGACCGATTTCGATGATTCTTTTTTTATTAGAAAGGGGGTACCTTAGGGGTGGTCCCATATTAATTTGGTCAAGTTCTGATGATATGATCAATGACGAAATAACGTAAATCTCCAATTCTTATGAACAAATAATCGAAATTATAATAAATAAAATCTTTTATAAAAAAATCTTAAAGCATTCATTTAAAACCCGCAAACGTTTCGAGAGAATTTCTATATTTCTGAATTGAATTTTATTATCAATTTCTGATTCTTTCGCCCGACATTTTCTCTTACGAGATGCATGCAAGGTATTATATTAAGTCACTATTAATAACAACACGAAAAAGAGAAAAATATAAATAATTTTTATAAAAAAAAATAAATAAAACCGACTTCAAAAAACTAAATGCAACAAATAAAATAATAAGAACTCAAAAATCAAATAAAATGCACTAAAAGGTATAAAATAATTATCTAATTTAGTTACAACTAAACGACGAAATATTAACATAAAATCACTTTTTGAAGTCGGTCCTAAACAAACTATATAACCGAGAGTACCCGCAAAACGTACTAAGTAAGGGTTCGATTCATAAAATGTATATGTTTGGCACCGACTTCAAAAAGTGATTTCATATTAATATTTCGTCATTTAGTTGTAACTAAATTAGATAATTATTTTATACCTTTTAGTGCATTTTATTTGATTTTTGAGTTCTTATTGTTTTATTTGTTGCATTTAGTTTTTTTGAAGTCGGTTTTATTTTTTCTACTCATTATTTCGACATAAAATTTTCAGGAGCTTATTTTTTATCAATTACTATCTTTCTAAGAGTTTATATGATTTTCTTATTTTACCGATATTGAATAAGTATATCTAATTTTACTTCGGGAAAGTGGTAGGTTTTAGGTGAAACATGATATTAATTAATAAAGTATATCTAATTTGGAATGATTTTCGTGTTATCAATCTTGGTGTCAATAGGAAATTGAATCAAATTTTCTATTAAGTAGGTTCTCGACCTTTTTTTACCTTTTAATAAAATAACCATCTTTTATCCCATGTACTTCAATCATCATGATGATGATTTCATCGATTCTCGCTGTATTTATAGAGTTGAGTAAAGAGGCAAAATTAATGTATTTATAAAAAAAGATTCATTTTCTAAAAGCATATGGGAAGCCAAGCTCGATAAACATTCCATAAATTTTACTAAAAGCTTCTACATACAAATACATTGATAACATATCGTGGCCTTAGAGTGTAAACCTGCTAACTCACAATAAGGAAATTTTACAGGCAGGGAAAAAACAAACAAAATTTTATATTGTTGTTATGGAAAGAAACTATTTTTCACATTTTTTTTCTACAATTTACGATCGTAATTTAAAGTAGCAGTTTTACTTGGACGATGTTGGATCTCTTTTTCTTTCGAACGGTATTAATATGTTATATATGAGCCGTTTATTTTGAAAGTGGCCTAAGTCCAATTTTGAAAAAAATGAGTTAATGACAGATTTAGTTAGAGTTAGATATTTTCTTTTCAAATTTATAATATCAAAGGAGTACAATATCCTCATGAATTTGTCAAAATAAATACATCAAAATATATATAAATATAGGTATTTATAAAAATATAAATACAAATATCTCTAAATAACAAATAATGGACTTAGGCCAACTTTCAAAAATAAACGGCTCATATGATAAAAAATGGAGTTAGCAGGTTTACACTCTAAGCCGACGATATATTAATTAAGATATATCTGAAGGAGACAATAAAGAGTGTGTCTTCTGCTGAATTATAAATTTATTTATTTATAACGAGACTATAGTTTCGTTATAAATCAATAAAATTTATAATTCCAGCAGAAGACACTCTTTTATTGTCTCCTTCAATATATAAAAATTCTGCTACTCTCGGAACAAAAACTTTCAATTTAAGATATTCTGATTAAGTCTAATTATCACTTTCTTATTTTCCAGATGTCATTTTCCTAATTAAGCTTTTACCCTCCTATGGAAATTAATTAAAGATATATAAAAAATTATTTTTAAAGAAAATGATTCACTAAATGTATAATCAAATGAAAGAGTATAAAAAAGATAATTTGAATGTAATCAAATATACATATATTTTATTAAAATAATTAAATATAATTATATTCTTTATATGTTATGAGTTAGTAGAAGATATGCGATATGTATATAAAATAAAGATTAAATCGCTCTTATTCATATATGATACCATTATCAAAATTAGTTGTATTTTGTAGAAGGAACCATAATAAATATAGAGTGTATCTTTTTAGTTAGTTCAAACTAAACCTATTTTAGTACTAAGCTGGCATTCTTGATAATCACTCATTTACGTTATATTTTCATAGTTTTTAAATATGTTGACTTTTGAAAAATCCATTTTTTATTTAATTGTAATTTGAGTTCATTTTACACTATCTCAAAGATAATAATAAGACTCACACTGAAAAGGATCGCCATATTTTCAACGAAGAATTAATTATAATCAAACTCTTACGAGTTAATCATCTACATAAAATATTGATGTAAAATTATTAAAAAATAATAACAAAATTTACATATTTGATATATAGTCCAAAACAATGTAAATAAATAATTCTAAATGTATTAGACTTATTATTAATATGAAACTATATTATATTATTTTTATTATTATTATGTACTTTTTAATAAATAATTTCAGTATAAATATAATAATAAATTAAGGATTCAAACAAGTCTAGTGATAATTTATTAATTTAAGGTAGGTAAAATCATATGTTAATTAAATATTTAATGTAATCTCTCCTTATTGTTAAAATCTAGTCTTAAGGGGGTTCGAGACTGTTTTATCATTTTTATAAGAAAATTCTCAAATTTTTACCATCGAATCCATTGATGTATTAAATATTTATTCCCGAAATTTGAAGTTTTTCGTCTGTCCTATTACCGAGAAATAAATTATTGAAAATTGTCCTTTTAACATGGAAGTAAATGGACCGAGCTTTTAAAAGGGCTATATCTTCTATACAAATTATACCATCTTCAACAAATTTATACAGATCAATAATTCAACTTGTATGAATCGAATGATACATTTTTCAATAGATTTCTCAGTTTAGTTAATTAGTTATTCATAAATGTAAGAATAAAAAGTTATTTGCAGATAACAGAATATAACAAAAGCACTAGTGTAGAATTCCAACTCTATTTCTTGAAATCGTTTTTGTGTTAAATAAATGTTTTTATAATGAGAAAAAAATTTATCCCAATATTCTTTTTATTAATATTATCAAACAAAGATTTGTATTTGAAATTAACCTTATTATTAACAATTTATTTTATTAAACAATTTGGTATGCAGACGTTGTCACCCTGCAGAAATACAAAAGATTTTTTCGTAGATCAACCAGATAGAGCTGCTGTCCCGAACCTCCTTAAATTTCGAATATTCTCACACTAAAATTTTTTACAGAATTAAATCTAATATAATAATTGTTTAAAAATTTCAAGAGAAATACTTCAAAAAATATATTTTTTAAATTATTTTATTCCATGGCTCTTCCTTGGACCTTATGTCCCATCAATAGAAAGACCTAATCTCTTATTAATAAATAACCAGATATCCATCTTCACATCTATAACAAGGCAGTTTATATTATTTGTTGTTTGCTGAAACTTAAGTAAGTTAATTGACTAGCATGAAATTTAAAATTATTATTATTTTAAGTAAAATCGAATTAGTATAAAATTAGAGAAATTAAGAAAATTTTCTAAAATATTGTATTATCTAGATTTTAAAAGGAGCTCAATTATACCAAGAGTCCCAATTTTTACCAAAAAATTCAGAAAAAAGGACAATGTTTAAAAAATTTGAAAGGTCTCAATATAAGACTAACTTTTTTAATGATATTACATGAAAAAAACACAACAAATTCCTCTTATTTTCGGGTCAATACAGTTTTTATGAATTCATGGAAGAATATAAAAAAAACTTTTGTCAACGAACAAAATAAAGATTATTTATGAAAACGATAAATTAGAATAAATTATATCAAGAAAATGATTTGTTTTATTTTTCACTTATATAATTCCGTTACAATATTGAAAAATATAATATATATATATATATATAGTGTTTTTAGGTGTTCACATTATTATAAAATCTAAATATCACAGTTAAGAGAAATGTAATTAAAATCTAAATAGTCAAAAACAATCAAATATTTTATAAAGATATAACATTTAACAGATATATGGTATATATTAAAATGATAAAATAAAAGGTGAAAAATCTGATATAAAATCAGTTTGTTACAAACGAAATATTTGCTAAGTAGAAATGAACAATAGAGTGAGTTGAATAAAATACAATTACAATTAAAAAAATATGTACCTACCTTTAATTTCTATCTAATGTTCTATATTCGTATATCTTATATAATTTTTTTCTTACTAAAATAACAAATTAACACATTAATTTTATTTTTATGTAAAATTATTGGGTTGCTGCATAATTATTGCGGCTTTTTTTTCTTTAAAAATTGGCGTTTTGTTTAAATTTTTTCATAAAAATCTCATTTCAGTTAATGAAAATGTGTATCGAAAATCATATCCATATTCGCCATATTATGTTCTACCACTTCGAGAAAGGTTGGAATGCAGCACAGTCATTTCGCGATCTCAACGAACTTTTTGGCGAAGGGACAATCAGCAAAAGCCAAGTTGAAAGATGGTTCAAGAAGTTCAAGATGAAAAAGGAAGAGGTCGACCATCATATTTCGACGACCAGGCAGTTTGGCAGCCGTGGAAGAGAACGAAAGCCCGAGAAGATTTCAATATGGACCATTCGACCATCGTTCGTCGTCTCAAAAAGCTGGAAAAAATGGAAATTGGCTGGATGCCCATGAACTCTCCGACTAGAACAAAGCGAATTTTCACCGATTTGCTGCAACGAAACGAGTATCCTCGGTTCATGAAGAATCTCGTCACTGGGGATGAATCTAGTTTTCTCTTCAAAAACGTTAAAAGAAAGAAGGTTTGGGTTTCGCCAGGTGTTTCACCCAAAGGAATATCGAAAGGCTCTAATAGTCTAAGATCCCGACCTAGATCGACCTTCACCTATCGAGCTTCCTAATGAAATTAATATTTTGATAATATAATGCATTAATAAACAAAACTTGATAGGGTCGACATCCAATTTCCCTGCATAGCTATTTTTAATAAAAAAATTAAAGTTGTTAATTTTATTACATAAATGTAGTTCGAGTTTCCGGATAAATATATTACGAATCGAGAGTAAAATATGTATATAAAATGCCAAACTTGGGTCATCATCATCATTGAGTATACAGTCCTAAGACTGATAAGAGTAAATCAATATTATATTTAATATTGATTTACTCTTATTTTTATTAAAGATGTTTCACCTTGCACCAACACCACAATCTCTACTAATTAGTCCTAAGACTGGTTTGACGCAACCACCCGTCTCCACTCGGCTCTGTCCCCCGCCAGCTGTTTGACCTCTCTAAATGTCTCGCATCCCATATCCCTAATTATTTGGTTGAAATATTCTGATCTGGGCCTTCCCCTTCCCCTTCCCCTTTTCTTTCCCACCTCCCCCTCCAAGATATCCCTAAGCAGTCCCCCATGTCTCAGTGTGTGCCCCATCATCTGACCTCTTCTCTTTTTCAGACCCTTCCACAAGGTTCTTCTTTCTCCGATTCTTCCAAGAAGTTCTTCATTTGTAATTTTATCTATCCATTTGATATTCCTTATTCTTCTGTAGCACAATATTTCGAAAGCCTCTAATCTCTTTCTCCGCTTTTCCAATTGTCCAGGTTTCACATGCGTACATGGCTATGCTCCATACATATGTCTTCAATAACATCTACCTGTTTTCTAAGCTAATTGAGGAGGAGCATAGTAGTTTTTGTTTTGAATTAAACCCCATTTTTGCTTGGGCAATTCTTGATTTAATTTCGTTTTCGCTCCTCCCATCCCATCCCATGTTATATTACTTCCTAGGTAGCGGAATTCCTTAACTCCTTCTAGGTTTTCTTGGTTAATTTTGATGAATTCCTGTCTCGTTTGTTTTTTTTTTTGTTTTGTTTTTTTACAAACTGGGACCTTGGTTTTATTCTTGATTATTTTCATTTTCATTTCTTCTATTAGGATTTGGTTATAGCGATCTTTTGACCTTGGATTTCGATACCTATATCAATTTTGTCTTTGAATTTTTTATATTTAAATTTGGGTGTCCATCTTTTTTCCTTGCCTAAGTCCAGGTAGACAGAGTATCAACAGGTAACTTCGAATTAGTATTTTGTAAAGGAATTATTATTTAACGGGTTATAGTGGTGTTTCACAAAGAGGAAATAAAATTAAAAAAATTAAAAAATCTTTTAAATTATTTTGGAGATTTTTTATTTATCTCTATACATATTTCGGGCTATGAACCCTTCATCAGGAGGTTATACAGAACACTGTTCTGTATAACCTCCTGATGAAGGGTTCATAGCCGAAATATGTATAGAATAAATAAAATCTCCAAAATAATTTAAAAGATTTTTTAATTTTTTTAATTTTATTTCCTCTTTATGAAACACCACTATAACCCGTTAAATAATAATTCCTTTGTTTAATATGTTTCACTATAAACCAACACCGCTTTCCCTAAACTTTATTTTAGTATTTTGTAGTTATAGAGTTTCCTTTAATGTTATATATGAAAATGTAGATAATTTTATTGCGAATTAATTTATTTATTTATTTTATTTTATATCAACAATAGCTATGCAGAGAAATTTCATGTCGACCCTATCAAGCCTTGTTTATTAATACATTATATTATCAAAATATTAATTTCATCAGGAAACTCGATAGGTGAAGGTCGACCCAAGTCGGGATCTTGTACTATAAGAAGGCAATGTGTGTCTACCATCTTTCAACTTGGCTTTTGCTGATTGTTTCTTCGTCAAAAAGTTTGGTGAAATCGCGAAATGATCGTACTGCATTTCAACCTTTCTCGAAGTGGTAAACTATAATATGGTGAATATGGATATGATTCTCGATTCGCATTTTCATTAACTGAAAAGAAATTATTAAACATTTAAACAAAATGCCAATTTTTAAAGACAAAAAAGTTATTCTGGTGATAGTTGTGAACAGAGCTTACATTTCCCGTTTATTTAAACTCTGTACACTCTTCTACACTTTTAATAATAATTATATTTTAATATATATATTTAATGTTTAAAAATGCATTTGTGCTAAAATACAATTTTATTTTGATTAAAGTAATATATTCTTATATTCGAAGATGAAAAAATATCAATGATTTTTTTTAAGATAAAATATGATAATGGCAGAAATTTGAACTAAAGGTTTAGAAAAATATATTTAAGATAGCCATTTTTTACCGGTCTCCACCCGAAATAAGTAAAAAGTTTTTTTTTTTTTTGGCTTTTCGGCCTTTCCAGCCATAAGCCTAATTACGATACTAGTTATATTTTTTTTTAAATTTGTCTCTACCCCCGGGGTCAGATTTAGCTGGATGCCTCGAGTCAAAAAGTTCGACAATATTAAAATAAGTTTTTTATTTCATTATTGGCTCCATCGAAATTCCTACTCTAATTAATATTGTTTTACAATCCTTCGCAATTACTAACATTTCAATAAAGAATATCGACAATGTTAAATTAAAGAATGAGCTTAATTTAAAAATTGTCCATTGCCATAAAAGTAGCGTAGAGTCAACTCTTTCAATTTCTATTTTGATAGTAATAATCTGCATAAAATTCTGAACAATTTGAGCTGTGAATTAGTTTTCTCTACCATACTGTTTAAAAAAAATTAAGAAAAATTAACATTTTAAGCTAAAGTTGTTTTTAAAGTTGCTAGGAGCTTGAAGTCAATCTTACTTGCTTTTTTATAAACTTCATATCACCAGTGCAATTTATTAATTTTAAAGTGCTGCTCGGTTTGTTTAGAATGTTTAGATTAAATTCAATATTTGGCTTGGTTCTTTGTTTACTGAATAAAAGTTATATAATTTTCACGGCTGTTATTTTATAACATGCTGGTAGCAGAGCGTGCTTATTATTTATCGAAAGGGGATTTTCGCTTTACGACTACATAATAAGTTAAACTTGAATCGAGAGTCACGAGACAGAATTTTTGTTAATTAAGGTTGTTCTTTCGCGACAATCCACACAAAAAGTGTTAGCCTCGTAACCACTCTATACATATGAACGGTACTAAAATTTTAGGTTATGTTTTTTAACGTGAATGTACTTCTCACACTACTATATCCTCTTTATGAATGGATCGTTTCCAAGAGATTGTTCTTATATCACTTCCAAAAATAATCGCCCAAATATGTTGTTTTTTTTAATTTTTTTATCAAAACTACGAGGTAAATAATTTCATTTTTTTTTTAAGTTTACTCCGAATATATTATTCTAACAAATATTAATTTTTCATCAAGATGGTGAAAGTCATTTAATGAAAAAAAAATAAAATAATGATCATTTTCCCACCCTTTCCCAATCTACCATATGTAAAAAATTTCATTTTTAATTGCAATTATTTCATGTTTGGTGTGGTAAATCGTCTTCAAATTTTAACAGTGTGTTTATTATGCTTTTAATGACTTATATTCCAAGTTTAGAAGACTTCTTAAATTTTTGCATGTGTGAAAGAACTACCTTAAACGCCCTAGCGAAGAAAATACATCCTTACCTCTAATTGTTCAGAATTTTATGTAGATTATTGATATAATAATAATAAAATCAATAGTTACGGCGTTCGTTCCTCTAGGATAGCGAAAACTAAAAAATTTACCCACGAACATTTTTTTAGTTTGTTTAAAACCAAGAAAATTATTTTTAAATTTCAACAAGATTGATTTCAAGATAGAAAAATTCGAGTAAATTACACAAGGTCTTATAAGTGGCAGCTTTCTTTTTTTAGTCTCTTAGAAACTTGATAATAAATATTTTTTTTATTATTTGTTTATCGAATGTAAGATGTCACTTATAAATCCTTGTTTAAAATTAAAATATCTCGAAGTCAATTTTTTGTTGATAATGACTATCTTATATATTTTTTTTTCAAGACCTTAGATTATTCCATTAGTAATGTATTTTAGATTTCCCACCCATCATATAACAATGAAAACGCTTATTATAAGCCATTATTTAGTACTATTTGAGCAATTTCTTTCTGTTTCAAAATATTTTTACAATTTAAAAAGATATAGTGGTTGCAATTATTATTGTAAATATATGAAGACTGGAATTTTAAGTTTAGTTTTTTTAGGCCATGATAATAGTTTAGAGAAGGACGACAAGGACTATTTTAGTCAAAAAAGAATTTTGTTAGCATGTATTTTGATATGTGAATTCAAATGAATGATTTAATTAATAGCAGAAGTTGTTGAGGCAGTCTAAGATGAAATAAAAAGTATATTTTTTTTATATATGAATAAAAGCAACTAAACTTGGACAATATATACATTAATTAAGTTTTTAAAGTGAAAAGATTTAGTTTTCTGAGAGTAGTAGAGAATCAAATGAATGTATTAGATTGCATGGCATTCGTTTATGAAATACCGGCTTACAATTACAATAATACGAATTTACCTACATCCATGATCCATTCGTGTATTTGAATTATAACAACCATATAGGCCAGCGTTTCCCAAACTTTTTGGACCGCGGCCCGGTATGAGGTTTTAAAATTTTTCGCGACCCACCTCATGAAAAAAAACTCATTTATTTACAAAACAAATTTTATTTTTTAATAAAAATCAAGGTATTTGTTTGTATATTTCATACACAAAAATTGCAAAATAATTATATAAGAAAAATATAAGTAATTAAAAAATTAACACTTATATTCATTTAAAACTTTAGTAAATGAAGTAAACTTTGTTTCCGCATATTTTGTCCTTAGTGCGAAGGATGATGTTCCGGAAAGTAGTCTTTAAAACTATTTATTAGCTCCGAAAGATGTTCTTGAATTGAAACTGATAATGTTTCTAGATGTAAATCTCCTTCGACATAGTTTGCATGGGTTTCAATAAATTTAAGTAATATTTCAAAAGATTTAAAATTTCCTTTTGAAAGCCGTTGTTTCCACAGGGTAATGATTTTAATTATTGCAGCGACTTTTTCCGATACTTTGAAAATATTTAAACCAAAGCCTTGCAAATTTAAATGCAAATTATTGAGCATCAAGCAAATATGTCGCACAAATAAGCTACCTTTATTAACCACTCGAATTTATTTTTTTATGTCTTTACAATTTTTTTTCGCGACCCGGCAAAATTTTTCTACGACCCGGTGCTGGGTCGCGACCCACACTTTGGGAAACGCTGATATAGCCAATTATATATGTATATTCATTATAGTTAATAGAGTAAAGGGTATATATAATGTATTTGTTTATTTGCATCACTCAGAAGACAACCTCATTGATTTATTCTTATACGTTTTTACTTTAATCCCTGCCAGCCTCAGAACTTCTTCACATAATTAATTTATTTTAAAATCCTTTGCCATCGCTGGTATTTTCTTACAGAATAACGACATTGCTAGATGAGTGAGTGAGTGACTGACTAAATTTAAAATAAAAATTAACCCTCAGTTAACTTCTACATTTCATTTGTTTTTTTAAACCAAATGATGTAGGTATTAATGAACTGGAAGATTTTTTCGGCTTGGCTCATCAACGGTGAAATTAGGAAATTAGTTTTTCATCATGGATGATCTAATCAGAAAAAATCTTCCAGGTGATCATATGACTAACAAAGTCTTAAGAACAAGAAAACATGTATTGTTTCTAAAAAAATTACATTCCATTTATATTTTTTCATTTTTTGGTCTACTATAAATTTTAAATACCTTATTTTACAAACATTTATAAAATGAATATATTTGATTTTTTTTTTAATAAATATAATATTCAACATAACAAGAGTGAGATCAAAAAATAAGTACTTACTATAAGTACCTATTTTATTTTCAACTAGTTAAAATGAATAAAAACGCATTATAAATTATAAATCTAAATCTAAAATTTCAAAATGAAAAAAAAAAAAACAATTTCAAAACAAATCTAAATATAAATTATTCTTATTGTGAATGTTCACTTTCCAGCGTTGCCAATTATTATGGAGAGTTCTCTCTCCATAGTAATGACCTGGAAAATTGTTCCCTAGAGTTGTGTTCCATTGCCTTCCTCTGAGGCGCCTGAAATGTAATGTAAGCGTTAAATAAATTTGCTGACCTGATCTCGAGTCTAATTATTAGGAAGTTAAGACTAATCACTAAACTACAAGAGATTTTAATTATTAATCAAATATTGGTAAAAATTTAGTTAGGTAAAATAAAATCATTTTCTTAATAATAATGAGAGTAGGTTAGATAAAAAGAAATTTTAAAGAATTTCAAAACTAGAGTTTTATTTTATTTTTTTCAAGATAGGGAAGGCAAATGGAAACAACCTCATATTAAAACAATTAACATTTTTTTTTGAACGCGACGATATGGACCTCGAAGGTGTAAGCACATATAAGCCATGATAAACTAAACTAGTAAAATTTTTCTGAAAAATTTTTGATCCTCCCACCATTTTGGGTGGTTAGTTTTTGCATTTCCAGCCTTTTTGGGGCCCACAGAATATGTATACAAAATTTGGTTGAATTTGATTGAAAAGGCTAGAATTTTCATTTTTTTTTTAATTTGGATAGCCAAACGAACCCTTATTGATTTACCTGAGGGTCTTCATACAAAGAAACAGCATTTTGCCAATTTCCAATATTAAACTAGAAAATTTTTTCTTTGGAAAACAAAAAGAGCGAAATGCCGGAGCCGGAGTCGACGCATTTTTCCCGACTGCGACTCCTTTGGCCAGAAATTCCTCCAGAGTCGGACTCTGACTTCACGACTAGGACTACATAGCCCTGATTATAATAGTTAACCCTAGGATTAATTATTATTAGAATATATAAGTTTAGAGTGGTCATTAGCGGAGAAAATAGTCTCTTAAGAAACAATTGAGAATTCACTAAAATTAAATTTCTCGACATGGCCAGCCCTAGTAGGTACTGAATTCAGTCAAAAATAAATTGGCACGTTTTGATGTGGCCATCCACTTGACTTTACCAACACCCTGGCCCCTCTCTTATATTTAATAAAGTTATTTATAATCATGTAGGGGTGTTAGTTTTTGCATTTTTAGAGTATGGGGGCCCACTCATGTATACATAATTTGGTTGTGTTTGGTACAAGGGCCAAGATTTTCATTTTTAACCCCCCTTCCCACATTTTGTGCGGTTAGTTTTTGGATTTTTAGACTTCTGGGGGCCCACTGATTATGTATACAAAATTTGGTTGAGTTTGCTCAAATGGCCTAGACTTTTATTATCCCCCCCCCCCCCCCCCGCTAATTTTGGCCACAGAAAAAAAAATATTTTCGTTATTATAGTTTCATTTTATAGTATATTTCATTTTTCTTGTTTTTTTAGTCTGAAAATATTATAATTTTAATTTTTAACCCCCCCCCTTAATTTTGGATCGATATGCACCAAAATCTAATCAGCTCTTAATCTCAATACACCAAAACTACTTCTGAAATTTGTTTTTGATATACACAGACTAACTAACAGACATTTTGACAAAACAGTTATTATCTCGAAAAATATAATTTCTTCGATGTTCATTTATTAGCCATGGTTTCGCCCAATTTTTTTAATCAAAATAGTTTCAGCCGTTTTTGAGATATTTCGAAAAAAAGAAGCAAAAAAATCATTTTTCTCATGCACTATTACAATACTTGACCATACCCCCTGTATGGTAAAGTAAAAAACTAACTATCATGTGTTTGAAAATTTCTGAAACTTGAAGAAAAATAATTTTTTCCCTGTCTGTCTGGATTCCAATACCTACGATAATTCAAGAAAGATAATTTGTAGAAAGTTCTGTTTTTAACAAAATGTCTGTATTTCCAATGCGAAGAACTGATTAGATTTTGGACTCTTTAGCTTATTCAAAAATGCAAAGAACACTATTTTTTAATTGATTTCAATGATATTATAATACCTATATAGAAAAACCTTGGATATGTGATAATTAAAATATTACGTTTTAATCTTTTACTTAACCACTACAAAGTTTTTTATTCCAAAATTTTGTAATTAAAAATTTATATATTTTAATTGATGCTGTTGTTAAAAATTTTTGGTTATAGCGAATGTGAATGAATACCCTCTTTAACTTTAGGAATTTAGGATATAAGAATAAATTTCGACTTATATATTTTACACCTTCTTTCATCCTTAATGTATATAGTAGATTAAAAATTCACAGTTCACTGGACAATGTTTTTTATTGAAGCTCTTATTCAACCCTTGTACAACGTTTCGTCTCTCTCGAGACTTTTTCAAGAGAGACGAAACGTTGTACAAAAATTGAATAAGAGCCTCAATAAAAAACATTGTCCCATGAACTGTGAATTTTTAATCTACTAATTATAATGGACATTAATCAACATAACTTAATGTATATGTTACGGGTAAAGCCTGAAGTTGGATAAACCTAACATTATCCAAGCTGAACTGGATTATGCTGTTCATAGAACGAAATTTTCATAATACCCGCTAGTCAATGATTAGTCTCTTTAAGGAGGTCAAGGTTTGAGGAAGTACTTCTGTGTGTGATTTTCATTTCTTTTACTCAACAAATAGAATGGGAAATTTTATTAGTACTAACGAAAACTTGCTTCTATTTGAGTTCAGCTGTAATGCTTATTGCAAACTCTACCACCTCATAAGAATTATGGTGAGAACATTCGGTAAAAATTTAGTACGAGTACCATATATGGTTCGTAGATATTTTTTAATGTACGGAGTGTGAATATAAAAAAATGAATAAAAATAAATATAAAATTAAAACAAATAAAAAATTAATTTGTAATCCTTTCGTGCGCAACTGATGTACACAAATATTAATTATATTTCGAATTGTTTTTTCAATATATCGTTATAAATTGTTATGTGAAAATATTTTGAAACAATATTTGGTTATTTAATTGGATAAGATAGGTTGGAGTAGCATTTTATTTTAAAAGCACAAGCCTTACACCAATCTACTTCTTATAGTGTCATGCCCGAACGGGCGTTTGCTCCTCTCCACATATACCTGTGCTGAGTGTGTTTAACTGTTTTACACAGATATACGGGACCTACTTTTTAACGCAGGTTCTGAACGGCTAGTTTGGAGAGGTTGACTAGGCAACCATACTCTTGGTAGTTTGCCATTGCTTTCCAAGAGGAGGCGGCTGCAAATATCTGCCGAGACTCAGTCTCGAACTTCTGACCACTGACCCACAGTCGCCTCTTACACCATTTAGTAGTAGATATTATAAATTTCAATCCACAGTAGCATGAAAATGTCACCTTTATGTCACCTTTATCCGGGTAAGCCCTGATGATGATGAAAATACCATTTATTTTGAGTGTTATCCAGAGTAGCTGAATAATGTCAGGTTTCGGGCTTTATCCGTAAAATATATAATATATAATATATATATATATATATTGATCCATCGGTGGTTTTGATTGTACTTAATATTTTAAACTCATATCTTGTCATTGAATAAACAATAAACTAACAAGAGAAATAAATAAAAATGTGGATGAAAAAACTAGGAATCTTCAATGCATTTTCTTAAATTACCTTATTAATTTAATTTTGGCAAAGTCCATTCAGGAACAGATTCCTTTTGTTTCGTATTCTGCTCAATTGTATTTAAATGTTTTGGAGGAGGAGGTCTTTTAGGAGCGCGACGTCTCGTTCCATCACGTTGACGCCAAGTCTTTGATTTTGGAGTATCTCCAGCAGGTCCAACAAGATCAGAAGTATTATCCTTTGAGCGCCAGTTTCGTCCATCTGGAGAGCTAAAAAATGAAAAGCTTGAGAGTTTATAATCAATCCATAAAATTTATCACCAGAAAACCAGAATAATAAAAAAGTTCAATTCAAATAATAATTTGTAATAATTTCTTACTTGTTTTTAAAAGAAATTAGCGGTTTCCGTTTTTTTATAGTAGGAATTGTTGTGGGGTGGAGCCAAAAATACTCCATATCATAATATCTTTTGAAAATTGGCTCGATGCGACAAATTTGAAGAGCTAACCACGAATGCAATAAAAGATAAGGAAATCGAGAAGTCCAATAAGCAACAAAATCTTCAGGAATTGTTCCAAGAACTTTTTGAGCAGCTGGAGAGAGTTCTCGATAATGGTGTTTCTGGAAATTTTTAACCAATGAGAGAATTATTAATAAAAAAAACAAGACATTAAAGACCAAAGGATAACAACATTTTATTAGATGTTTGAATTTGATGTCAGAAGTATTTATTTACACTAGGGAGTTAAGCCTAGATATGTTAAAATTTTGCAAAATTCAAATAACTCAATTGTTACTTTGCCATTCAGGGTATGGTTAAGTATTGTAATCGGAAAAAAGTGGTTTTTTTACTTCTTTTTTTCGAAATATCTCAAAAAGAGCTAAAACAATTTTGATTAAAAATTGAGCGAAACCATGGCATTTCGTGATAATAATTGTTTTGTCAAAATGTCTGTTAGTTAGTCTGGTTGTCTGTTAGTCTGTGCGTTACCAAATTTTTGTGGACGAGCTAGCTCAAAAACTAGTGTGAATATCGAAACCAAATTTCACACGTAGTTTTGGTCCATTGAGATTAAGAGCTGATTTGATTTTGGTGCATATCGACCCAAAATTAAGGGGGGGGGGGGCTAAAAAAAATTAAAAATCTAGGCCGTTATGCAAACTCAACCAAATTTTGTATACATAATCAGTGGGACCCCAGAAATCTAAAAATGCAAAAACTAACCGCCCAAAATGGGGGGGGGGGTCAAAAAATGAAAATCTTGGCCATTTATCAAACTCAACCAAATTTTGTATGCATAATCACTGGGACACCAGAAGTCTAAAACTGCAAAAACTACCCCCCCCCCCCACATGATTATAAATAATTTTAGGGGCCAGGTTGTATGGTAAAGTCAAGTGGATGGCCACATCAGAACACGTCAGCTTATTTTTAATTGAATATGCAATTTCGAAAAGGGCACTGAAAATTGAAAATGTTCAGGAATGAAAAAAACTAATTATTTTCTAAAGTAGGGTAAAATTTATAAAATTTATTTTTGAGTTAGAATTTAGGGGCAGTAAAATTAATACCAGAGTTGTGCCTTTTACGAGAATAGTATAATAGGTACAGGGAAGCTTTTAGATTACATTTATATGAAAAAGTGTATTTGTCAAAATATGCGAGATGTGCCCTTTTCGAAATTGCATATTCAATTATAATATGAAATATTGTGTTAAAAAAACTTGATAAAGTTTACTTTATTCCTTAGAGCTCGAAGTAGGTCTCGTATACTTTCTCCTTTATAAGAGCGATAACGCCCCAAGTCTTCAGCTAGTTCAGTATCAATTTGTGTTTTCCAATCGTCGCGACATACATTCCAAAGATCATTTTCTAAAGCTATCATAACAGAACTTGATTCATCATCTTTTTCTACTCGATCACTTACATCCTTAAATTAATAAAATAAAAACTGTAAATATAATAAAATTGATGAATATGTTAACAGATGTGTTTCTATACCTGATAAAAATTTAAAACTTTTTCAGATGACCAAAAAATTGGGTGTTTTAATACAGCTGCTGCTGAAGGTCTATGGTTAGGTTCTATATTGATCATGGCTTCGACTAAATGACGTGCAAGAGCATATTTAGGGTCAGCTAAAGCATTGATGCTAAAAAGATAAATACACATTTCCAAAAATAATTATTTATTTTAAAAAAACTATAATTTGTTTTCATGCGTACTTGATTTAGTTTCCATCGTTTAATTAGATATGAGTTCAATTTCGTTAATTAGGGATGTAAGTTTTATTAAAGAAAATAGGATTTTATTTACAAAATATAAAAAATAGAAATGAGTGTAGAAAAATCACGAGGGAGTCATCTACTGATCCGAGTTGTTTTGTATAATTTTTATTACATGCCAGAATGCTATGACTTGGAAAATGAACTCAAATGCTAAAAATCAAAGGCTCTTCTATGAAGTGAAACCAATCAGTCTGAAATATATTACACGGGTGAAATATTTCACTCAAAGATTTAAATCTTTATATACCTAAATATACACTCAAAAGCAAAATCAACTGGCGTGTTCACCACACGACTTTCACATTTTCATTTATTTGAAATCATCGCGACACTATTAATTTACACCCCCTTCCTTATTTCGTTTTTTTTTTTATTTTCACAAAAAGGCTCTAACGATTTTTTTAAAAAATTAGTGTATTTATCAAGTGTAAAGAGTTATTAGTTGTGCCAAATTTTTAATCCGATTAAAAATTAAAAGGTCATTTGTCGGGAAAGACCAGCCCAGCACTGCACATTAAATTTAAAATTGTTAATCTTATTAACTAAGGCCGGGTCCCGTCCGGAATGTCCGCCTCATATAGCTCGAGAAGTTAAAAAGGGAACCTAGCATCGCCCTGAGTGTCATTTTGTTTAATGTAGTTTTGGGGACACCGAGGGCGCGCAGGACCGGGGACACCACACCAAAAGCTTGCTGTACTCCTTCTAGCCTATATCGAGCTTAAGTTTCGAATTTCGTAGCTCTGAGACTTATGGTTGCGAAAAGCAGGGGGTTACATACGTACATGTATACGTACGCACTGACCAATGGATTTTTGGCCTCTTTTTGGCCTCTGGGGACCACAATATCCGGTTTTATGTCCCAAATCCGGTTTCTAACTATTAAGGGCATCGATTCCTTCCACCTAGAAGTTACAAAATGAAATTAACTTTTTTCATCTCTGAGATACAGGCTCTCAGAGTCAGGACCCAAACAAGGTATCGCAATACTTCCACATTATATTCTATGAATATAAATATGAAAGTAAAAAAACGGACCCTTGATAATTTTTAGATAAAATGGATAAAAGTACGATATTAAAAAAAAATATTTCCATATTTCGACTAGATATGTAATTAAAAAAATTATTTCTAAGGCTAAAATGGCATTTAAATTTTTTTTTTGGTATAAAAAATATAATTTTAAATTGTAATGGCTATCTATTAAAATAAAATAAAACATGATTAATTAAAAAAAATGTCTCTCTTTATGTGTCGTATTCTCGTATATGAGCTTTTATACGATAAAAGTATGAACAGTTTCGAAGACAAAGAATAAATGATCGATTTTTATTAAATTCATTTTTTTTTTATTTTCGATATAATAATAAGTTTCCATGAATTAATCTAAAGTGTTAACATTTTAAATTATTATTATTCAATATATTTTGGTTCGGTTATTTTATGAGAAAATTTATTTTAATTAATTTTATCAAAAAATAAAAAATAAAAATTATCTAGTGTCCGGTTTTTTTTTGCTGTTGAGTGTATACCTATATCTTGAAAATTTCAGGGTCTATGGGGTTTCACTTCGAAGGACAGCCTGGATTGTTTTTGATACTTGGATTCAATTCCCAAGGAAGTAAATACTACCTTTCTGATATAATAATAAAAGGTATTCATGACACGAGGATTTTTTTTTTATATTCATAAAAAAAAAATTCATCGAAGTTTGGCCAAATTCTTCATCTAAGAACTCTGACAATAGCTTTACTTGAAAAGTTTTTATTTTGCCGAGAGTAGCAGAGATGTTGTTTCATAAAGAGAAAAAAACAGCTGGGGGTTGTCTTCTGCTTGATGCAAATAAACATACACACATATACAGGGTGATTCACGTTCGATGGCACGTTAGACGTTTATGGAAAACGGAACCCAGGATATTTCTGAAAATTTAGCACCTTACATTTTCTTACCTGACCTATCGATCTAAAATATTTTCAGCATTGCGACGTTTCGGTTTCCATCGAAAAGTCGTAGCCACTTTATTTTTGTAAATGGAACACTCCGTATATTAACACGTTTTTAGAACCGGCCGCGCCCTTTTAATAAAATACTTCTTTGTTAATACTATCCTATACCTATCTCTATCGGTTTTCGAGATAAATAAATTGCAACGGATCGTTGCTAAACTTTATCCAAATTCATTTGAAATATTAATATGTTTATTCCTATATTATTAATCAGATATCACTTGCAATTTACAGTTCATGTTGACTTTAATTCAAAAATAATGATCGATTCTCATTTAACAGTCGAGGAATAACAATTCTAGATTGGATTTTTGATATTTCGGTTATTATTGGTAACCATTGCTGAAGACATGGAGGAATCGACTTAAAATCAAAAATAGCGATTGATTCTCATCTATTACTTTAGGATAATAATTCTACATTAGATTTTTGACGCTTCGATTATTATTGGTAACCATTGCTGAAGACATGGAGGAATCTACTTAAAATCAAAAATAACGATCGATTCTTATCTAACGAGCTTTTCGTGCGTCCCTTCGGCACGCCCTCGAAGCTCAGCCCTCCGGGCTGGTGCCCTGGCAGGCGGCGTCTCGGTCCAAAAATTTTATTCCTCTTAAAAAACCACACTCCAAATGTATACCTGTAAACTCCCGAAAATACATAGTCTCTTAAAAGTTTCGCCTCATTTTCGTCCTGACACAGCTACAGAAATGAGGCTCTAGATATGAATCTGGGAGTATTTTTTTTCTATAATCTACAGCATTGTGATATTTTTTGTGTAGAAATAGATTTATTTAAATAAGTAGTATCGTGTGAGGAGGAGAATTATATTATATCATTTTTTTAAAATTAGGGATCGATAATCGATATAAGGCTCCAAATATTTAAAAGAGATCAGGTGTTGTTTGTATGCTCCATCCAGTATTGCAATGAGAAACTCATATGGGCATGCGTGTCTTAAATCGTTTCATTTTGTAAAAATCCAAAAATAAGAATAACAAAATTTAGATTTTTAAAAAATTATGAAAAAGTGGCAAATTATTAAAAAATAAACAAATAATATATAAATCAAATAAGATGTGATTGATTTCTTTTTCTGTGCGCAAAGAAAAGCGAATTGAATATTTAATTGTTGAGTGGTGAAGGGGGGGGGGGGTAATAATTATCAATATATTTAATGTTTCTTAATTTAAAATCAATTGGAGTCTTTCATTTCGAAATTTGAGTCCCAATTACGATTATATTTCAAATTTGCCGCAAATATACCGATGGCGCTCTCTCTCGGCAGCATTACGTTAGCGTTGCGGCAAATTAATCTAGACAAAAATATATAGTATACTAGAGGAATAACCTTATTGCATTCCATTTTTGATGTTTTGGCTATTAATGGCAACCTCTGGGGGGGGGTCAGATAGGCTAGGCGGTAGCGTGACAGCGAGCTAACCAGGGGACCCGGGTTCGAATCCGACTCAAGGCATCCAGCTAAAATCTGACCCCCGGGAGTAGAGACAAATTTAAAAAAAATATAACTAGTATCGTAATTAGGCTTATGGCTAGAAAGGCCGAAAAGCAAAAAAAAAAAAAAAAAAAAAAAAAAAATGGCAACCTCTACTGAAAACTTGGAAGAATCGACTTAAAATCAAAAAGACTAAATTCTTTTTTGGTAAACAACTCAAGCTTGAGTCTCATTTGAAATAACGAACTTTTGACCTCTTTTATGAATAACGGAAATAATAGTAATCTTAGTACGCCCAGTATAATATGGAGTCGATTTCTTGGCGTAAATTAAATACTTCGGGTCTTTCTAAACTACCACCAAAATATCAACATTTCATGAATTGAGAGCACTAATTTATTTAAGTTTAATTAGGGCCATGTTTTGGACCATATTTAATACAAATTATTTTTTATCTCGAAAACCAATAGAGATAGGTATAGGACAATATGAATAAAAAAGTATTTTAATAAAAGGGTGGTTCTAAAAACGTGTTAATATACGGAGTGTTCCATTCAAAAAAATAAAGTTGCTACGACTTTTCAATGGAAACCGAAACGTCGCAATGTTGAAAATATTTTAGATCGATAGAACAGGTAAGAAAATGTAATGTGCTAAATTTTCAGAAAAATCCTGCCTTACGTTTTCCATAAACGTCTAACGTGCCATCTACCGTGAATCACCCTGTATATCGAAACTATATATCTGTATAATTATTATTTATTTGTTTGAGACTTTAGTTTCGAAGGCTTGGCTCTCATCATCAGTCTTTTTAATTATAAATATTATTTTTCATGGGATCAGTATTTTTTTTAATTCTACCTGGCTATTCAGGTGAGAAAGAAGGAAAAAATGTTTTCAAAAATTTTCAATATCCACGCGATTGATCCCATGAAAAATAATATTTATAATTAAAAAGACTGACGAAGCCTTCGAAACTATAGTCTCAAACAAATAAATAATATATATACGATATATATGTGTGTATGTTTATTTGCATCAAGCAGAGGACTACCTCTTTGTTTCTCTTTGTGAATAGCATTAGTAGCCAAAACGAGTTGAACGAAATTTATTATCTATTCAAAATATCATTAAATTAAATGAGTAGTGGAAACAATAACTCATTTCTAAATAAAATGTGGAAAAAACAATTCCGAAATTATAAAAGAAAAATGTTATACCTAAATTCCCCACGACTAATATTCCACTGCTGTTTTAATTGTTCTCCAAACGGATGTATTCCTCCAGACCATACGTAATAAAAAACGCAGCCAAGGGAAAAGATATCTACTAAACAGGTCTGGAAAAGAATATTAATTTCTTTGAATTTTTCTAATAAAATAATAATTTATAGAATAATGAGTTAAATAAACTTATATAAATTTTAATCAAAATAACTAATATATTTGCTTACAGTTCTTGTATAATCCTGCATCATTTCTGGTGCGATCCAACCATCAGTTCCCGTAACTCCTGTTCTACTAAAAGAATGTCGACCCATTTGCAACTTTTTACATAAGCCGAAATCAGAGATCATTGCACGGACTTGACCATGAGCATCAGGCATCGACAATAGTACATTTTGAGGTTTTATATCTCGATGAACTAAATAAAAAAAAGTTAAAATTGATTATGGAAAAAGTGAATTTTAATTAAATTAAAATTATGGTAATATAAGAATTGAAAGAATATCCTTGAATTTAACGAATACCTATATTCAGAGAATGAAGATGTTGAAGCCCCGAAGTAGCTTGAGAGAGGATTTTATCTTCTGTGATATTTGGTACTGGTTCATATTTGCCTTCAATAAAATCTGCTAAATTTGCAGCACAAAGCTCTAAAGCAATATAGCTAGAGACAGAAAACAATCAATAAATTATCAATAAATAAGCTGACGTGTTCTGATGTGGCCATCCACCTGACTTTATCATACAACCAGGCCCCTCACATATATTTAATATTTAATAAAATTATTTATAATCAGTAGGGGGGGGGGTAGTTTTTGCATTTCCCACTGATTATATATATAAAATTTGGTTCAGTTTACTCAAATGGCCTAGATTTTTAATTTTTTAACCCCCCCCCCCTCTTCCAACCCCCTTAATTTTGGGTCGATATGCACCAAAATCTAATCAGCTCTTAATCTCAATGGACCAAAACTACGTGTGAAATTTGGTTTCGATATTCACACTAGTTTTTGAGCTAGCTCGTCCACAAAAATTTGGTAACGCACAGAATAACATACTAACAGACAGATTAACTAACAGACATGTTGACAAAACAATTAACAAGCTTTTTTGTAGAGCGAAATGCCATGGTTTCGTTCAATTTTTTTAATCAAAATAGTTTCAGCCGTTTTTGAGATATTTCGGAAAAAAGGAGGAAAAAACCCTTTTTTTCATGCACGATTACAATAAGTGACCATACCCTGTATGGTAAAGTAAAAAAAAAAAAAATACTCATTTTAAACTAGTTTTTGTTTTTATGCTATTCCATCGTTGTAATTTTAAGAAATAATTTTAGAAAAATAGAATTAATTACATTGTTTTTGTCTTAATTATTAAGAAAAGTACATATTAAAATATGTATATGAAATATAAAAAAAAATTTTAAGAGAAAGCAATTTGTAGCGCTGTAATATACTTTTACAGATCACTTTTTAGGTAGCACTGTTTTTAGAATTATAAGTAAACACAAAATATGTGATTTTACGAAAACCCTTATTTAGTAAATTAGTTCAAAAGTCTTAAAAAGTAAGTTTATTAGAAAAGTCAAGAACTTTTTTACATTATATAGTGTTTGGGCAAACGGGTTACAGTAAAAAATGTTCATTAATGATGTGAACAATCATTGAAATTTGTCTTTATTTCAGACCCTCCATAAAATAATGATCTGATTAGAATATTTTTATGACTTTTGATTTAGAAGAAAATAAATACATTATGTTCTATTACAGGGGTGGCCACTAACCTCAACTTTGGGAGCCGCAAATTTATAAAACTGTTTCAAAGCGAGCAACATTGTTTGGAGATTATTTAATGGTTTATTAAAAAAAAGACACATTTTTTATTTTATAAAATATAATGAAGTAATGTTTATTTTTTGCTCTACCTACTTATAACATTAGTGTTCAATTACAATAAAAAAAAGAGATAACATTTTACTTTTGAGAAGTTCTTTTATCTTTTAATTTTTGTATTATTATTTTTTACTTTATCATACAGTGTATGGTCAAGTATTGTAATCGTGCATGAAAAAAGTGTTTTTTTTTTTTCGAAATATCTAAAAAACGACTGAAACTATTTTGATTAAAAAAATTGAACGAAACTATAGCATTTCGGTCTATAAAAAAGCCCAATAAGTGAATATCGAAAAAATTATATTTTTCGAGATAATAATTGTTTTGTCAAAATGTCTGTTAGTTTTCCTGTTAGTCTGTGCGTTATCAAATTTTTGTGGACGATCTAGCTCAAAAACTAGTGTGAATATCGAAACCAAATTTCACACGTAGTTTTGGTCCATTAAGAGCTGATTAGATTTTGGTGAATATCGACCCAAAATTAAGGGGGGTTAAAAATTAAAAATCTAGGCCATTTGAGCAAACTCAACCAAATTTTGTATACATAATCAGTGGGCCCCCAGAAGTCTAAAAATGAAAAAACTAACCCCTCCCCTACATGAATATAAATAATTTTATTAAATATTAAATATAAGTGAGGGGCCAGGTTGTATGGTAAAGTCAAGTGGATGGTTACATCAAAACTTGTCACTTTATTTAATTTAATTGTTATACTTTTTAAAATCAGTATTATTCAAGATGTTTCAAGAGGGTTCAAGAGCCGCAGGAGATTGACTGAAGAGCCGCATGCGGCTCGCGAGCCACGTTGTGGCCACCCCTGTTCTATTACAAAGCGCTTATGCTGACCGTAGCGAGCCACTCATTTAAAACCCACAAATATTTTATGTCAAATTTATTAAAATTAGAAAATTTAATTTATTTTTCAGTATGATAAAATTGTACTAAACTGACAATGACTCGTTTAAATATTCAAACACCTCAGAGTGTTGTGGTGTTTGAATAGAAAATTTAAATTATTATTCTAAAACCCACGAATGTTCAGGGTCAAAAAAATCAAGAAGCCTCCTGGACAGTAAGATGATCGCCAAAGGCGGGCTTAGCAGCTGGTAATTGATAAATTTCAAGTTTGTATCTGATTTAGTTTACGAACTATTGTATAATGCTCCGACAGAGACAGACGTCAGACCGAGAGTAATAGGGCCCCTTTTTACTTTTTATAGAAATTAAAAACAAATTTATTGATGTAAATATTTGATATATTTGCCCCCTTCTGAAAAACTTTCTGCAGAGGTTCATTATATAGTGCAATATTTTCATATTTTATTTTAAAAAGCAAATTAAATAAATTTTAATTAAATAATTACCTGAATTGCCGATCTCGTTCTGTACAAAAACATCGAACAACATGAGGATGTTGATCTGATTCTCGAAGTAATTCTGCTTCTCGGCCTCCTAGCTCTAAACAATCATTAACAATACGTTTTACGGCAACATCTCGGTTGTCGAAAGTCCCCCTAAAAGATTATACATAGATAAAAATATACTAACTATTAAAAAATATATTTCAAATCCCAAAATACCTCTAAAACAATAAAATAAAATAATTGAATATATGAATAAAGAAAGAGATTAAATAATATAAATTCCAGCCTTCATATAGAATATAGACAATAGTTTAAGATAGCTCATTTCACCTAACATACTTAAACCGAGGGGTTAACCGCGAGCTAATATGCTGTACACCTAATTCACTTGTACTTCCAAATTTTCCCCAAGCACTTCCAAATATTTCCAAGCACGTCCAAATATTTCCAAGTACTTCCAAATATTTTCAAGCACGTCCAAATATTTCCAAGTACTTCCAAATATTCCCAAGCACTTTTAAATATTTCCAAGTACTTTCAAATATTTCCAAGTACTTCCAAAATACTTCCAAAGAGATGTACACCTACTTCCAATCGCAGATCACCCCTCAACTTAAACTAAGGTAGCACTTGATTTAATCTCAAACCAACTTTTAGGGTAAATTGTATTTTACCAATAATACTTAGAGGGGAAAGCATCACTTATATTTACTTAAATTTTAGTAAAGCTAAATGATAAATACAGTTTACCTTACCTAAAAGTAGGTTTGAGGTTAATTCAAGTTGTAGCCTTAGGGCCAGTTGTATGTCGGTTGGTAAGGTCTTTGTCAATTATAAACATAATATATTCACCCCCAGACCATTTGAGTGGTGGGACGTGGAACCAGACCACCCCAAAGTGTAGTTTTACAACATGAAAAAAAAAAAATGAAATTTTAAAAATTATAATTTATAGTCAATTATAAACATAATATATTCACCCCAGACCATTTGAGTGGTGGGACTTGGAACCAGACTACCCCAAAGTGTATTTTCACAACATGAAAAAAAAATATTTTTGATGCACGCTGAAATTTTAATAGCGTGTTAAGTAAAACTTACTAAAATATTAATTGTTTTTAAAATGATTCAGCTTCTAAATTAAATTAATTTGTAACATATATATAAATTAATTATTGATTTTATAATTTTGTTGATTTCAAATATTAAATGTTCTTATTATTACTAATTGTTATTATCTGAATCTTTTATTGACTGGTTAGCTCTTAACAGTGCCGGCTTATGACATTTTGCCGCCCGGGGCTAACTTTTAAAAACCGCCATTCTTGGCAAAGAAAAAAAATCGTTTTTTCCAACATAATAGTTATCATAAATAACTTATGATATGTGTTAAAAGTAATATTTTATTTTTATATTTTTTTTCATGTTGTAAAAATACACTTTGGGATAGTCTGGTTCCACGTCCCACCACTCAAATGGTCTGGGGTGAATATATTATGTTTATAATTGACTATAAATTATAATTTTTATAATTTCATTCTGGGTCAAAAATATTTTTAACACATATTTTTTACCTCACTCACACCATGCGCAGTACCTGGTCCACCTGCTACAGTCAGCCAGACTGGCCATTCCCTGTACAACTATCATAGACGGTACTATTACGCATTATTGCTAATTGAGTCAAATCCGTAGTCAAAATGTGTCACCAGCTCTTGGACTATCAGGGATTTCCCCATAAGAATCATCAACTCTGCTACTCTCGACAAACTAAATCTTTTCAACGAAATGTTCTAGTATGATTCGATTTCGATAATTTTATCAACATTTGATAATCAAAAAAAGAAGTCGAGAAGTCATGTCTTTAATTAAAATTTTCAATACACTTAGTAAAAAAGAAATTTATATTTTTTATATTTTGTTTATTAGGCATATTAACACAAGTTTACCTGTATACAAATGTGCCATGACATCCTTCTCCAAGTACTTCTCTAAGATCAAATGTAACATGACCAATTTTAAAAAGAACGACTGAGTGGTCATCAGAAATTTCTGAGAATTCTCCCTTTCTAGAACCATTGGATGATCCTCTTGAATTTTGACGAGATAATTCTTGAAATTCTTTTACCTTGAATTGATCAATATTATAATTGGATAATTATATTGTTTAAAAATATAATAAAATAAATAAATTACCTGAACATGAAGATACCATAACATACTAATAAAGCAACCTACAAAAACAATTAATAGTAATTTTAGCCCCTTGCTTTCTTGATGATTAATCCATTGTTTAGCAAAATGATAGCCACTTTGATATGTTTCAAAATCAAAAAAAGAAATATAAAAAGATGTTCTGTTTTTTAAAGAAGGTGTTTCATCCTGAATTAAAACAATAAATCTATATTAATTTATTAAATTATTGATAATAAATAAATAAACCGTATTTTAAAAAGAAATAATGTTTAAAGAATTTTATAATATCGTCGCCTTAGAGTGAAAACCAGCTAAACCATTTTTTATCATATATGACAGGGGTGGCCACTAACCTTAACTTTTGGAGCCACAAATTTATAAAACTGTTTCAAAGCGAGCCACATTGTTTGGAGATTGATTAATGGTTTATTAAAAAAAAGACACATTTTTTATTTTATAAAATATATTGAAGTAACGTTTATTTTTTGCTCTACCTACTTATAACATTAGTGTTCAATTACAATAAAAAAAAAAAAAGAAATAACAATTTACTTTTGAGAAGTGCTTTTACGAGATTTAATTTTTGTATTATTATTTTTTACTCTACCATACAGGGTATGGTCAAGTATTGTAATCGTGCATGAAAAAACTGTTTTTTTGATTCTTTTTTTCGAAATATCTAAAAAACGGGGGAAACTATTTTGATTAAAAAAATTGGACGAAACCATAGCATTTCGGTCTATAAAAAAGCCCAATAAGTGAACATCGAAAAAATTATATTTTTCGAGATAATAATTGTTTTGTCAAAATGTCTGTTAGTCTGTGCGTTACCAAATTTTTGTGGACGAGCTAGCTCAAAAACTAAAACTAGTGTGAATATCAAAACCAAATTTCACACGTAGTTTTGGTCCTTTGAGATTAAGAGCTGATTAGATTTTGGTGAATATCGACCCAAAATTAAGGGGGGTTAAAAATTAAAAATCTAGGCCATTTGAGCAAACTCAACCAAATTTTGAATACATAATCAGTGGACCCCCAGAAGTCTAAAAATGCAAAAACTAACCCCCCCCCTACATGAATATAAATAATTTATTAAATATTAAATATAAGTGAGGGGCCAGGTTGTATGGTAAAGTCGAGGTAAAGTCAAGTGGATTACTACATCAGAACTTGTCAGTTTATTTAATTTATTTATTATACTTTTTAAAATCAGTATTATTCACGATGGTTCAAGAGCCGGACGAAATTGACTGAAGAGCCTCGTGCGGCTCGCGAGCCACGTTTTAGCCACCCGTGATATATGACATATTATACCGTTCGAAAGAAAAAGCAATGCGTCCAAGTAAAAGAGCTACTTAAAATTATGATCGTAAGTTGTAGAAAAAAATGTGAAAAATAGTTTCTTTCCATAACAAGAATATTAAATTTTGTTTGTTTTTTCCTTGTTACGAGTTAGCAGGTTTACACTCTAAGGCGACGATATAATACTTGAAAGTAGAATAAATTAAGAAGTTATAGGTTTTATTTATTCTATTTAATTAAAAATAGAGTTGCAACGAATAGTGTAGTCGGCTAAGGCGGAGTATCAATTATTCAGCTGGATTTCTGGCAGGATAGGCGATTTCTAAGTTTATTTTATAATTATCAGGGAATTTATTCAAGTACGAAGCAGTGTGTGGCGACATGCTTTGAGCGAAGCGAGTACATATTTTACTTGAGGAATAACCATTCTATATTGGATTTTTAGTAGTGAAATTGCATTTGAAATAGGATGAATAATTTTTAATAATCAAATCTTCTAGAAAATGCTTCTATTATATTTTACTTTATCATAGAGGGTATGGTAGTTTTTTTTTTGTTTCAATTTTTCGAAATATTTCAAAAATTGATAAAAAAAATTGAGCGAAACTGCCATGGTGTTTTGGTCTACAAAATAGCTCTAATGACTGAACATCGAAAAAATTAAGTTTTACAAGATATTAATTACTTTGTCAAAATATATGTTGGCTAGTACGTTAGTAGGGACGTTAGTACGTATGATAGAAAATTTTGTGTACGCTATAGCTCAAAAACTAGTGTAAATATCATAAGGAAATTTCACATATAGTTTTGGTGCATTGAAATTAAGAGCTAGTTAGATTTTGGTTGAAATCGAACCAAAAATTAAGGGGAGACGGGGTTTAAAAAATAAAAATTATAAAATAAAAAAAAAAAAAAAAAAATGAACTATAAAATGAACCTATAATAAAAATAGTTATTATTTTTATAGGGGGCAAAAATTGGGGGGGGGTTCAAAAAATATCAATATAAGTCCTAGACCCTTTGATCGATTTGTACGAAATTTAGGATATGTACTCTATACGACCTTATGAAAATGACTTACTATGTGAAATTGATAGTGACCAAAACCAAAAAGAAGGGGGGGGGGGGGGGTATAATTATTTTCAAACAAAAATCGATGAAAGCCGATATTTCTAATCATATAGTCTCATAATTAAAAGGAGATGTTATTCTTTGCTAATGGGCCCAAAATTAAGAGTTGGGGAAGGGGTTCCTTCGTAAATAATTATAAATTATTTGATTAAATATAAGAGAGGGGCCAGGTGTATGGTAAAGTCATGTGGATGGGCACATCAGTTTATTTGATATTTCAATGAAGAGTTTTTTTTTTTTTTTTTTTTTTTGGCTTTTCGGCCTTTCTAGCCATAAGCCCAATTACGATACTAGTTATTATTTTTTTTTTTTTTAAATTTGTCTCTACCCCCGGGGGTCAGATTTTTGCTGGCTGCCTCGAGTCGGATTCGAACCCGGGTCCCCTGGTTAGCTCGCTGTCACGCTACCGCCTAGCCTACCGACCCCCCCCGAAGAGTTTTTTGTTTGTGTTAAAAAATAAAGCTTGTCATTTACTCTTATGTATATTAATATAATAGTGTTTACTAGTACTCGTACGATTACATATATATTATAGATTTACCTTTATATTAGAATCCGGTTCCTCTCTACGAATGATAGAGAACAAAGAATTTCCTGTGATAGGTTTTTCCGATTGGGATTTCATTTGAGTCGAGTTATTATCATCCACAATCACCAAACTTCCTGGATTCGCTCTTATTTCAATAGGATCTGAACGACCAGTTATTTGAAGTAAATTTTTCGTGAATTCTGGGACTTTATAATGTCCTAAAATAAAACATATTCATGAATAAGTGAAAAACTTTTTTTAATTCAAGATCTCTTACCTAATATGATAATAGGAGGTTTTTCCGTTTTGGGTAGACTCTGAAATTCAAGAGTTGGCGTTTCAGCATTAACTTTAAAATTATGGCCTGGCATAGGGAATTTCACTTGATTGTCTACTTTCGATGAAGACGGTGCACTGTCATTTGGACCATCAAGCAAAAAAGAATATCCGGTCAATGATATTGTCACTGTCTGTCCATCTACCAAAGACGGTAAAGCATACAATCCATGTGAATGTTCACCAATATACAAAGTAGGGTAAAAAAATAGTGCATTGAGATTCAATTATTTGAAAATACATAATAAGAAATGAATTTAAGAAATAAAATAATTACTAAAGTTGTATGTCTAAATTCCCGTATCGTTGTTGTTGATCTGTCCTTTGTTTTGTCAAATGATCAAGAGTTTCATCAGCAACACTTGTGAAGGGAACAGTCACCAAACTGCCAGAAGGCCCGGATCGTAAAAGATAAACAGCAACGATTGGGCTTGGATATTGATGCTCCCACACAAGATCACTTGAATGTCGATCTAAAGTAAGCATTCGCCCAGAAGATGAAGCAGTAAAATGAGCTAATTCTGTAATGTAAAGAAAATTGTTTTATTATATGAAATAATGGTACTTCTTTCTGGCCAATATTAATATATTTAAATTTATATTTAGAGAGGCTCTCCCCCAAGTTGCTGTTTTGATTTACATAAATTATAATAGGTGTTAAATAAAAGGCTTATTTTTCAGCAGTTTTTTAATTTTAAATGGTGTTTTTTTTTAATTTATCCAAATTAGATAAATTAAAAAATAGCACAGTTTAAAATTGAAAAACTGCTGAAAAATAAGCCTTTTATTTAACACCTATAAGAATCCTCTGCACCACCGTGAATTAAGATAAATCCTAATACCTGTTAACCCATATTTAGAACTTAAATAAACTGCAACGGATCGTTGCTAAACATTATCCAGTCATTTGAAATATTAATATGTTTAATAAGTTTTTGTAGGGAAATAAGGACAATTTTTAACTTATGCAAGTATTTTTTATTTTATGACAACGTTTCGTCAACTTTGTTGACTTCCTCAGGGCTCAAACAAATTAATCTCTTTGCATATTTGTCAATTTATAAATATTCATTCTTAGCAAACACATATAGGCACAGATTGAAAACATTTCCTATTTAAATCTTGACGAAACGTTGGCATAAAATAAAAAATACTTGCATAAGCTAAAAATTATCCTTATTTTCCTACAACTTATTAATTTAATCGATGGACATAAATAATCAAAATAATTAATATGTTTATTCCTTTATTATTAATTAGATATTACTGGCTATTTGCGGCCCAAATAAAATAAGAATTTTAAAAAGTACTATCTTACTCTAGAGTAAAGTACTTTAAATATAATTTTATTAAAAACTTTATTTAACCTTTTTTGTGGTCCCCAAGGTCCTTAATTAGTATATTAAATTTCATCAAAATTGGTTAAGTCATTTTCAATATATTTAGAAAAACCTAAAAAAGTACTCATGTTTGGGAGCCATTATGTACCAAAAACTAATCAGCGCTTCATTTTTTTAAAAGAATGGTAGGTTTTCAATTTTATTTCAATCCGTTCAACGGTGTGGAAAATCGTAGAGGAAAAAAACGACCACACACACACACACACACACACACATTCATTCATTCATCCACCCGCACAGACTAAATGAAAAAATCGCACTTTTTGGCCCCTGGGCGAGACCCCAAATTTTTTTTGGCAAAACTGTCACATGCTAAAATTCACCCTAATTGAATACTACAATTTGTGACTTTAATTGAGTCCATGGGTTTCGTAGTCTTTACCTGAGGACCTTTTGAAGTCACGCTTGCCGCGAGAACGATTACTTTACTGCTTCGCATTGGATAAAGTAAAAAGGATGCGTCAGATGATAGAATTAAAAAAAATGGTTAAAATTTTCTATTCTATTCACGTTGTTTCGGTTTCTAATTCTGAACAGTGTTAAAATGATAATTCGAGACAACTCTACCCATCGGTCTATTAATATAATCATGAATATTATTCTACCAATAACCACTACTATAGTAGAATTTACTATAATTTAATTTTACGAATTTTTTAATTTCACCATGGGATAGTGTTAGTGTTAACTCGATAGAATTTTCCTATTTATTCCCAGACCAAGTCCACTTTTGATTTATGAATGAAAAAAATAAATAATTCCCTTTACCATAATTGTTGATTAATTCTTGATCCATCATGGTTGATGAATAATCATAAAAAGTAATATTCCATTTGCGTTGTTTTTGAACAGAATCATACATCATTATATTGTATTCTAGAAAAAATAAGATGTAAGACAGTTTGAAAAATCATTCAAATAAATTTTTCTAAATTTTCAAATAATATCACCCACCTGTTCGTCCAATAAATACAGAATCAACACTTCTTTCAACTGGGCAAACTTGAGCTTTATCAAAACTTAAAATTTGTTCTTTGTTTCCGGTTTTGGGGTCAACTGCAAACCAAGTGTCTATTTTTTTTCCTAAAAATTATTTATATAATATTATTTATTATAAATTTAAAAAGTAATTAATAAATCTAATAAATTTATTTAACATATATAAAATTCCTCTTCTCTTCTCATAGTTCTTATCTGTCTGGATGTTGGCAACCATCTCACCCACTTTATTAACTGCGGCTCTAAATAATTGTGTAGTGTTCATTGAGAATTAAGATTTTTGAGCCAAGAGATTCTTCTCCTTTCCACATCTCTCCTTCCAAACAATTTTCTCCGTGGTATGTTTCGAGTAAGTGGTCTCTGCTTTCGTTTCTCATAATATGACTTCTCATAAAACGTTATATTAAAAGTGTAAATAAAGAAATTTTTTTATAGACTTCAGGTCGAGACGGAACTCGAACACAGGACCTCACGTTTCCAGCCTAAAGTTTTAACCAAATAAAATACAAGTCCCTGAAACCAACTAATCTTATTAGGTAGGGCGGCTTCAGGTGGAGGTGGTTTTTTTTTTATCTCTCCTATTTTCTCTCGGGTCATGGGTTCTTTTGAGTGTATGTCTTTCGATTTCATCTGTCCGAATCGTCCATATACCCGGATCGTATTTCTGATCCGGAAGATGCGTCGAATTTAAATATGTATTTAATTTTATATATATATGTAAATTGTATCTCCCGCTTATATAAATTATATTAAATTATCTGAGGTTGGTAGTATTGCATAGTGTCCTCGACTCAACTATGTTCACTCTTAATAGACCACATGTTATGACATTATAGATAGAGTTTTCTTTAGGGAGACGGACTGGTATAAATATGCAATTGGATGTTGATGAAAGCAGTCCACGGTGGTTGTAAAAAAATAAGACTATAGAGGTTTTATTATTTTACATTTATTTGTTAAACCGACGTTTCGGAGATTTATTCTCTCCTTCTTAGGGATATATATATATATATATATATATATATATATATATATATATATATAATTTATTTGTTAGAGATTTAGTTTCGAAGCTCTAACAGTCGTTTGATATTTTGTTATTTAGAATGGATTAAATTTTCCGATTGGATATAGATAAATTCGTTTGTTATGTGGCTAGCTTGTTATAAAACAAAATGAATTTATCTTTGTCCAATAATCGAACCCATAGAAATAACAGATAAAATTGTATAATTACTGATGATGAAGGTGAAACTATAGTATCTTGCAAATAAATTATATATACTAGGCAGATCAAAAAGTCTGGAATAATCCAATGAATTGGGGTTAGTATGCACTAATGTGAACCATTCATAACTAACTTCATTCTCCATTAAACGTCTGTCAAAATTTCTGTCATTCATGTTTTCGCATTTACAAGTTACAGCAATGAGAAGCAACCAACCTCCGTGTTTTTTTTAAAAATGAAAAAATCTGAGTTTCGTGTTTTGATTAAACAATTTACGCAAGAAAACGATAACCGAGGCCAAAGCCAAGCTAGATAAGTATTATCCGGACTCTGCACACTCGATAAAGCTGATTCAAAAGTGGTTTTCTGACTTTCGTTCCGGCCGAACAAGCACAAATCATGCTGAACGGTCTGGACGCCGAAAAGAGGTCTGACAACAGAAAACGTCCAATGATATTATGTTGAACGACCCCAAATAAAAATTGAGGGAGCTAGATGAGAACACAAAGATGTTATATGGCACTGTGTTCAATATCATACATGATATTTTGGGTATGAAAAAGCTCTGCGGGCGATGGGTGCCGCATTTGCTCACAGAGGCGCAAAAACGAATTCGTGCTACGACTTCCCAGCAGAATTTGTCAATGTTTAAGGGAAATTCAAAGGAGTTTTTGGGTCGATTCATAACCATAGATGAAATATGGATCCATTTATTCACACCAGAGTCAAAACAATGGGTTTCTTCGGGTGAAAGTGCTCCGAAGCGTCCAAAAACTCAGCAATGAACCGGAAAGGTTATGGCCTCCGAATTTTAGGATGCGGGTAGAATAATATTCATCGACTATCTTGAAAAAGGTAAAACCATAACTGGCGCATATTATTCATCATTACTGGATCGTTTGAAAATTGAAATCACAGAAAAACGGACGCATTTGAAGAAGAAAAAAAGCCTCTATCATCACGACAATGCGGCTGCTCATTCATCATTAGTTTTGCGTAAGCAAAATTGCACGAAATCGGATTTGAGCTGGTTCCTCAGCCAGACCTGGGCCCCAGCGACTTTTACCGGTGTCCAAACCTTAAGAGATGGCTCACCGGTAAGCGATTTCAGTCAAATTGGGAAGTCATAGCTGAAACTGTGGCCTATTTTGGAGACCTTCCGAAAGATTACTTTTCGGACAGGATAAAAAAGATAGAAAAACGTTGGACTCGCTGTTTGGACTTAAAAGGAATGTATGTTGAAAAATAAAACCGAATTTGGTCAAAAAAATATTTTCTTGTTTCACTTATTCCAGACTTTTTGATCTGCCTAGTATATTATATAATACATATTTAAATATATTTGGTATAACATGTATACCTATATATTTATGTGTATCAAGCAGAGACGACCTCGTTGATTTCTCTTTATGTGTAATTCTTATTAATTTTATTTTCATAAATTTTCTTATTAATAATCTCTCACTTTAAAATCCTTTATTTTGATCAAATATTTTAAATTAGATGGATTTATATTTAATTTAAATTTAATTTAGTGAAAGTCCTTTTAATGATTTTTTTATTATTTATATTAGGTGCTTTGTTTATTTGAGTTTTTAATAACTGATATCCTAAAAACAGAATATAATTTGTTTTTGGCATTATCACAAATACAACAACTAATCCGATTTGGTGAAAACAGGCTGAAAACAAACTACAGATGGATTCAACAAAAAAAAAAAATCAGTCGAATTGAGAACCTCCTCCTTTTTTGAAGTCGGTTAATAAAATACTAGGAACGAACGCGCTGCGCCTTGTCTTTCAGAACGAATAATAATGCCAGAACAAAAAGGAGACGGAACATAAAGAGATGAAAGAGATAGAGAGGAGATAATAATAATGAAGAAGGCGAACTCTCTCTCTCTCTTTCTATATCTTGAGGGAGGAGATAATACGAAATTCCACATAAAGAAGAATCCGATCTGACTCTCTCTATCCTAACTCTATGCTCTCTCTCTTTTTCATGTCGTTTCATAAAATTTTCGCGTTACCCTGACTAAAGAAGTTTTCACTTCAAAAATAAGATAATTGATTCATAAAAAATAATTTTCTAAAAATATGATATGTACCGGTATAAAGTATTCCATCACTGCTTCGACAAGGAGAAGAGGCAACTAATTGAGGAATGGTAAAAGGCAATTTTTTAAGAGCATCTCGTTCTGAAGTGGCACCAAAAGTATATAATGAACCATCTTTCGGATCAGGAAGAAAGAGAGGCCTGAAAATAATGTAATAATTTAAATATTAGTGTATAGGTTGAAAATATATATTTGAATTTATTAATTCATTTCCATATTAAATATTTAAGAATGATCATTATTCGAATCATTTAAATTTTTCTTGAAATGAAAAAAGGCCCGCCAGAAACGAAGTATTTTGTCTAAACCCCGCGTAGTTTATCCTTTTCCTATCCGACTTAAATAAATAAATATATTTTCTTGTTTAGCCTTAGGTCGTGAGCTTGATAAGCTGGAGGATATTTTCTGGTTGCTCAAGGAAATCAGAAATTTTCAACCGTTTTTAAGGCCTTTCGAAATTAAATTGGAGAAATGTGGAACCTCATTCGCCATCAGGTTCATCTCCATGAATTCTAGAAACTGGAATGATTTTTCTGCGTATCTCTTTGGCGTATTTTATAATAAATATAGCTAGACTTAACCCATCTATTTATTTACAGTTAAAATAGATATTATTATGAGTGCATTTCACTTAATTGAGAAATCGATAGATGAGTTAACTCTAGTTATATCTTATTATAAAATAAATTCTTGATTGTTTATATTGAATAAATAAATACAGTTGTTTAAAAAAAAATCGCAAAAACGTTTAGTATATACACTATACAGTGAAACCCCTTAAATCCGAAATCCGAACGCAAAAAAGAGAAACTTATTTATTTAGTCATAAAACAATTATGTATATATTCTACATTATAACCTTATTTTACATAATTAGTTGAAAAATTAACAAAGAAGTACAGTTAGCATACCTAACAAAGTGTAAATGTGTCTACATACTTATGGATTGAAAAACAGTAAAAGTTGGTTATTGAAATTCTTTAGGTTAATCACTTTGCAAAAACAATGAAATAATAATAGAAACACACAAAATATCACTTAATCAGTTATCTTCTATTGTCGAAGCTCCTTTCGGCTAATCGGAACAAATTGAAATTCGAACAGCTTACAGCCCCAATTAGTTCGAATTTGAGGGGTTTCACTGTATTTCAAAAGTTCACAGAGTTCTCCTTTCATCAATGAAAAAATTGAAAAAATGCAGTTGCTTTATATAAGAATAATAAACAAAATTGTAGTTATCATCATTTAAAAGCGGCTTCAGAATTAGAAGTCGAAACATTGAGGAAAATATTTTAATTTGATGATGAATGAATGAGTGGTACAAAGCGACATAATCTTCCAAATAATCAAATATATAGGTATTTTAAATAAGAATTTAACAAAAAATAATTCTTATGTGAAAAATTTATCAACAACTATAGTATAAATAGATAAAAAGGTGCCAAGAGGGCATTAGAAGCTTCTGTTGTAGAACAGTATCTAGAGACCCCTTGGAGGTAGACTATGCAGGCTTTAAAGTTCGGATCGAATCTCACTAAGGGACGGTTGTATGTCGCAAAGTAAATGCTTTTTACCACTAACCAAGGGTAGATGGTAAATGGAGGGGCTGGGATCCTCCATTTACCATCTACCCTTGGTTAGTGGCAAAAAGCATTTAATTAATAAAGTAAAGGGTGTGTAGTTTCACAGTGAATGAAATAAAACTTAAAGAGGTTTATACAAACTCAATATATTTCAGATTATTAGCCCATCATCATGTTTCACCTAAAACCTACACCACTTTCTCTAAGTAAAAAAGCATTTACTTTGCTGCCCTAAGGGCCAGTTGTATGTCGGTTGGTAAAGTCTTTGTAAAAGTTGACAAAGGGTAAAACCTTAGAATCCACCTTATGCCCGTCGGGATGGCCAATCAGATGAAGTGCGTGTCATCTGATTGGCCATCCGGTCGAGCACAAGGTGAATTCTAAGTTTTTACCCTTTAACAAAGCCTTTACCAACCGACTTTACCAGTTGTAACTGGGCCTAAGAGTCAGATTGGGATTTTTTTTCATTTCAATAATAATTTAAATGTTTTGAAGAATAATCGGTCTTAATTACATGAATGAATTGAAAAAATGGCGCAGATATATATTTAAAAAATTTTGTAATTTAAAATTCAGAGTTAAAAAATGACAAAATAAATAAGATAAATAGATACAAAATAAGTATGAGAGATACAAGGAATAGTGGAATTGGCTCTATTGATAGTAACTAATATTGTTACCCACGAATTTGCCCCTACTAAATTTTGATTAGGATAATTAGATGTTGTATTAAATGTTGTTTACACTGAAGTGAATTTACTCTGTTTCGACCTGGGGAACAATTATTTTAAACCAAGATTTTTTTTTAATTACTATTTTAATTATTAATAATTACTTTTTAAGTAAATAACCATGAAATTCAAATCAAATAATTCAGATGCTTTATTTTACATTTTTTAAGAAATATTTTGAAAAAAGGGAGAAATGACCATTGAGCATCCGACCGGGATCAAACCGGCAACCTCTGTAAAAGTCCAGATATTTTTTGATTTTATTTTTTTATGTTTAGGTTTGAATTTTGATATCCATGGGTAATCTACAGAAGGGAAAGACGTAGATAGTTAACTCTGGTACGAAAATGTTTGAATTTCTAAAAGCCCTCCTTTGAGTCAACTCAGCCCCCCCCCCCCCCCCTTCTGCAAAATTTGACGAGAGCATATGGAATCATTAAAGTTTTCACATTTTTCCCCAATTATGATAACTTTTTTTTGTTTTTATAATTTAATTCAAATAGCACTCTGTCTGCTTGTCTTTCCCGAGCTTTACATATTAATCGGTATACTGGGTTTTTCTTAACAGAGATTCAATCCTCTAACTTATATATGTAAGTGGAGCAATTTATAAAATGTATATACAGTAGAGTCTCACTAATCCGACACTATTAAAAACTAGGGGATGCCGGATTATTGGAATGTTCGGATTACTGGATTGTATAGAAAAATTCATATTTTTTCCCCCTTGGCCTCGGAAACTAGATGCCCATTTAGCCAACATAATAAATAAAATAAAATAAAATAAATGTCACCCGATATGGGTAGAAAACGGATAGCAAATCGCGGGCGGAGGGTGCCGGTCTATTGAAATGCCGGATTAGTGAGACTCTACTATATATGTTACAGTTAAAACGCATTTCAGTGAATACCTTTCTGGCAACTATAGATTACTGAAGTTGGTTCAAAGGTTTAGAATCTTCATTTTTGACCTTCCGCCTCATTTTGAGTGTTTATTTTCAAAAAAATTTAAACGAAAATGGCAAAAATTAGAAGCAAAGTTGTAGAGGATGTAATTTTTGACATTTTCGTTTAAAATTTTTTGAAAATAAACACCCAAAATGAGGCGAGAGATCAAAAATGAAGATTCTAGACCTTTGAACCAAACTCAAACCAACATCGGTAAACTCTAGTTGCCACAAAGGAATTCGGTGAAACGGGTTTTTACTACAACATATATATTCAAGTATTAAGTTTATGTTTTATTAGCGATATATATGTCGGAAGGAAGTTTCTTCTTTTCTTAGATTTCAAACTGTAGTAATAAAGCTTTTTTCCCCGGTAATCGGCGTGCAGTAATATGGGACCGAATACCGTTGCAACTCGTTGTAACTCTAATATATATAGTAATATAAAGGACTAATCAATATTTTGAGAATTAAAATGAATTAAAATTAAAAAAAAAAATTAATCATCTTTTAGTTCAAAAAGTGATGATGAAATACATACGCGACCGATTTAGAACTTTCAATGGGAACTTTGACAGCTGGTTCTGAAAAAATTGATTGTATTTTTAGTTATAGAAATATTTATTTTTTAATAAATATTCTTACCATCTTTCATCTTCCATTTAATGTTTCCTGTTAACTGGTCAACAGCCAAAAGAGATCCATCCAGAGTGGAAAGCAATAACAAGGATTGTTCTTTTTCCTTGATTAATTCAGTATTGAATTCTTTAAAAATAAAATTAAAAAAATGTTTCAAAGTTAATCTTTTTTTATTAAATATTTTTTAATTTTATTACTTACTTTAGAAATGTTATCAGGAGGATGTTTTGAGTGAATATTAACGATGCAAATTAAAATAAATATGTATATTTTGGAAAAGAGAATCATTTTAGGGTATATTAATTAGAAAAGCAAATGTGAAAAAATATTATTCTATCTAGAGCTGGATATTTGAATGTTTTTCTTTCTTCTCTCATGGTGTTGTTATCTGACAGGAAAATGACATTAAGCATATGCTATGTGGGGATTTCTGATAATGCTCAAGGTGATGGGTTCAATTAGATTCATTACTTAAAAGTTAACATAAATGCATAGAAATTAAAATAAATAAATTATCAACGTAGATCAATACAGTTTTTATCTATATATGTCAATTAAAAAGTTGATTAGTGTAGAATTATTGGAATTACTAGGGGAATATGTCTTTCTCATGATTTTATTAAACAAGTATGGAGGGAAAATTGAATTAAAAAATCTTTTAGTATAAGATAGAAGTAATGAATTAAGCACGCGGAACGAACCCGAGTAGGTAAGTCAATTTATCTGAATTGGATGACAACTAAATAAATAAATAAATAAATAAATAAATCTTTATTTCTCGACCTGCTTAGAGGCACAAGTCCTCGGTGGCTAGGTCCTCCAAACATCAATACAATCTAGCTACAACAATACATTAATAAACATCAATACAAATTAATTACAACAATTTAACAAATAATAAACAAGTAAAAAAAAAAAAAGAAAAGAAAAAAAAAAAAAAATTAGAAATTTATGCTCATTAACAAATAACATGACCATATATTTCCATCAAAAGACAAAAAGTAATTTAAAAATTCCGCGCAAAAACTCGATAATGTAATAATAATAATAATAAATGTCGAACATAGGTCCTTTCCTAACTGCTGGTCATCAGATCGCAATACCGAGAGCGCCGAATAAACTATTTAAGCTAAAAGTACGCGCAGATGCGGACCCTAATTTTTGAGCCGGCGCAAGATTTTATACCGCCTGTAAAACTGTAGCCAGCGGCCAGCGGGAAGGATTAGGGTGTTAACCCTCCCCCACCGAAATATTCAGGTAAACAACGACATTTTAGATATAAATAAAACGTTAAATAAAAATAATACTCTGATAAACAAAACAATCTGGGCATTATGTCTCGGTCTCCTATTCCTAGGAGTATAGATATACTCCTCTTATCCCAGAGTGGATATAACATCCCCCCCCTCCCCGAAATTGTTTTCTGGCTACGTCCTTGACAGCCTGCATTATCTTTTCTAAATAATAATAATAATAATTTGAAGTGCATTATCTTTTAGAAGAGGGAAGAAATTGTAATAAAAATAAAATGCCTTTTTTTAATGATATTGATGTGAGAAGGAGATACACCAAAAAGGTGCATCGCTAAAGGTCTGGGTTGGCCCCTCCATCGTGAAAAGAAGAAGGGATTTTATGGGCTGGGTAGAAGTTGAAGGTATCTGTGGATGCGGGTCTTAAACAGCTGAAGGTTATAAGTTGCGGGGAAGACGATGGCTGGAAGTGAGTTCCAGTCTTTGGAGGTCATATGGATAAAAGATTTGGCGAAAGCGTTGGTTCGGCTTTTATCCAATTTGACAGCGAAGGATTGCTGAGCTTTCGAAAACCGCGTGTTTCTAGCAAAGAGGGCTCTAGGGGGGGATAATTGATTTCAATTCTACTGAACAGACACCATGATAGTATCTGTAGTACAGGGAAAGGGCAGAAACGGTTCTTCGGTGAGCCAGGGAGTCGAGTGGGTTTGTTAGGACCGGTTCACCTATTAGTTTAATAGCTCGTTTCTGAATTGCATCTAGTGTGGCAAGAGAATGGTTGGGGGCTCCTCTCCACAGATGAGAGCCATATTCGAGACAGGGACGAATTTGAGCCTTATACAGTGTAAGAAATTGACTGGGAGTATAATAGCGTCTAGACCTAAATAGGAGAGCAAGCTTGCGCGCTGCAGCTTTAGTAGTGGTTAAGATATGGTCATTCCAAGAAAGGTCAGACGCCTAGCATTGAACTTTTTTTTTTTTGGCCCCACATCTCCCCTTGTAGTCCTCCGATCCTCCCACTCAGGATTCGGTTGAGTGGTTCAGGCTGTGGCCACAGCAGAACGGTGTGAAACCTTAGTATGCTGCGACCAAGAATAAAATAATAACAAAAAATAAACTGCAACGGATCGTTGCTAAACTTTATCCAAATTCATTTGAAATATTAATATGTTTGTTCCTTTATTATTAATCAGATATCACTTGCAATTTGTAGTTCATATTGACATTAATTCAAAAATAATTCTCATTTAAGAGTCGAGGAATAACCATTCCACATTGGATTTTTGACATTTCGGTTATTATTGTAACCATTGCTGAAGACATAGAGGAATCGACTTAAAATCAAAAATAGCCATCGATTCTCATCTAATACTTGAGGAATAACAATTCTACATTAGGTTTTTGACGTTTCGATTATTATTGGTAACCATTGCTGAAGACATGGAGGAATCGACTTAAAATCAAAAATAACGATCGATTCTCATCTAATACTAGAGGAATAACCTTATTGCATTCAATTTTTGATGTTTTGACCATTAATGGCAACCTCTATTGAAAACGTGGAAGAATCGACTTAAAATCAAAAAGACTAAATTCTTTTTTGGTAAACAACTCAAGTTTGAGTCTTTTTGATTTTAAGTCGATTCTTCCACGTTATTAGTATTAGATGAGAATCGATCGTTATTTTTGATTTTAAGTCGATTCCTCCATGTCTTCAGCAATGGTTACCAATAATAATCGAAACGTCAAAAACCTAATGTAGAATTGTTATTCCTCAAGTATTAGATGAGAATCGATGTCTATTTTTTATTTTAAGTCGATTTCTCTATGTCTTCAGCAATGGTTACCAATAAAAACCGAAATGTCAAAATCCAATATAGAATGATTATTCCTCAAGTACTAGATGAGAATCAATCGCTATTTTTGGTTTAAAGTCGATTTCTCTATGTCTTCAAAGCAATGGTTACTACAAAAAATCCGAAACGTCAAAAATCCAATATAGAATGATTATTCCTCAAGTACTAGATGAGAATCAATCGCTATTTTTGGTTTAAAGTCGATTTCTCTATGTCTTCAGCAATGGTTACTAATAAAAACGGAAACGTCAAAAATCCAATATAGAATGATTATTCCTCAAGTACTAGATGAGAATCAATCGCTATTTTTGGTTTAAAATCGATTTCTCTGTCTTCAGCAAAGGTAACGGATAAGAAAAACAACGCAGTTGCTATGGTTACTCATAAAAATTCCTCCCAAATTTTTAGCATTTCACAGAGAGAAGCCTATCCATTCTTACTTAAGCAAGGCTAAATGAGCTATATTAAAACTTTCAAATGAATAAATTTTAAAGAATTTAAAAAATTAAAAAAAGTACCATCTTTTACTTCTAGAGTAGTAATTTTTAAAAAATATAATTTTACTAAAAACTTTATTTAACCTTTTTTGTGGTCCCCAAGGTACTTAATTAGGATATTAAATTTCATCAAAATTGGTTAAGTCATTTTCAAGATATTTAGAAAAAACTAAAAAAGTACTGAAATAAAGTACTAATGTTTGTGGGCCGATATGTACCAAAAACTAATCAGCGCTTCATTTTGTTAAACTAATGGTAGGTTTTCAATTTCATTTCAATCGGTGTAACGGTGTGGAAAAAATCGTGGGCCAAAAAAACGATAACATACATCCATCCATCCATACATACATACATACATCCGCACGCACTAAATGAAAAAATCGCACTTTTTAGCCTCTCGACGAGACCCCTTGTAATTTTTGGCAAAACCGTCACGTGCTAAAATTCAACCTAATTGAATACTACAATTTGTGACTTTAATTGAGTCCATGGGTTCCGTAGTCTTTACCTGAGGACCCTTTGAAGCCACGCTTGCCCCGAGAGCGATTACAATACTTTACCCATGCTTTGCATTGGATAAAGTAAAAAATAACTGAATTTCAGTGAGTTAGAATCGAATGATATGTGAGAGTATGAAAATATTGTACTGTAAATGTTGTTCGAGTAAATTAATGAAAATTTGTAGTACTTTCAAGGGTACGTACACAAGAGGTTCGTACCCCTCTACTAAATCATCTATAGCTGACAGTAAATGTATGTAAGTACACGAAAATCTAATCTAATATATCTTTTAAAATTTTATTTAGTATAACTTTTATTAAATTATTTTGATATTAATAACTATATTTGTTTTTAATAATCTAATATTTTTAATAAATATTTAGAGCCTAAAGATGCAACCATCAATACAGGTCGTTCATTTCGAAAGCATACTTGCCACTCGCAGGCAACGCAGAGTCTTCATTATGTCAATGAACAATGACTACTATACAATGCAGAATACAGGATAGACTGAATAAATTAACCACTTGGCGGATACTATATTATTTAATTATTAACTAGATAGGGTACTATAATGTTTTAAATTACAATTTTGGTGTTTTTTGAGGCTCTTGAAAACCTTGGAAACAGATGAAATGTCTTCGTTAGAAAAAATAAATGAAATTTTCTTATATTCTAATGATTTATTTTCACGAAAAACTTTTGAGACATTTCAGCGGATATTCTCACGCCACCATCAGTCTACAAGGAAAACATAATCTTAATTACAGTCAATTCATATTCACAAGTCATTCTCAAGATAAAAGAAAAAGGAGAAGAGAAAACTCACCCAAGCTTTTCATAACACAGTACATTTATCTGTGTAGAATGTCATTCGCTTTTTACAGTTAACGACATAAATAAATAAAATTTCGTTATATTCTAACCATGTCGTTAACTGTAAAAAGAATGACATTCTACTCAGATAAATGTACTGTTTTATGAAAAGCTTGGGTGAGTTTTCTCCTCTCCTTTTTCTTTTATCTTGAGAATGACATGTGAATATGAATTGACTGTAATTAAGATTATGTTTTCCTTGTAGACTGATGATGGCGTGAGAATATCTGCTGAAATGTCTCAAAAGTTTTTCGTGAAAATAAATGGTTAGAATATAAGGAAATTTTATTTATTTTTCCTAATGAAGACATTCCATCTGTTTCCAAGGTTTTCAAGAGCCTCAAAAAACACCAAAATTGTTGTTAATTATTAACGTTTGTTCACATAAATATTTATTTAACAAGTATGTGAATTAATTAATTATAGCGATTTTCTCTTTTAATAAAAGAAATTCCAAAGATGAAATATTTTTTATACACATAAAATATTAATTATTTCAGTAATATAACGCAGTGTTAATTTATTCAAATAAACAATTTTATGTCTCACAAACAATACTGATAATATTATTTATGTAAATCTACACCTAAGTATGTTTAATTTGGCAATTGGTTATATCTTAGAAATTTTTTCGAAATACAATTAACAATTCGAGCACTGCTGAAACGTCGGATTTTGAGTGGGAAAAAAATGACTGTCCAATAAATCTATTTTATTCGAGAGACTTATCAACCATTTTCTAAAATACATGTAGTTGGTAAGTCGAGGTAGCTTGAACTGGAAGATACAGGCTGCTCAAAAACACAATGTACTTTTGGCATATTTACTAACGTGAGACAGTGGTAGTTGCGATCCATGTCTTCGCTATAACGCAGTGGCTATAGTTCTTAATAATTTATGACATTGTCACTATAGGGAGAAGCTGGATTTTAATTTGAAGTAAAATAAATAAATGAGAGTAGGGTTTAGCTTATATTTGGAAATGAAATATATAATCAAATAAACCCTGAATTTCTAATATATGGTCAGAAATAATAATTTTATACTATGGCACACTTGTATTTATTAAACAAAGGAACATTAATATACAACAAAGAAAGTTAACAAAATATTGAATTATGAAATTCTGAGGTAAATATATTGTTTTCTTCAAGTAATGATTATAGGCACTTTTTGAAGAATACATGAAAATTTTGTATAAAAATGAATGTAATAACAATAAATATTCTTTTACATGAAATTGGAAATCTTACAATAACATATTTACATAGGTATATATTTTCACATTAATAAGCAATGATTTGTGATTTGTATTATATTTTATAAATTTAAATGTCAACGAGATAAGCTCAATCAATAGGATAAATATATTTTAAAGTACCATCAATTATCACTTAATTTATTTGAAATATTTATATATATATTAAATAACACACATAAGGCACTTTATTTTCTAAATAGCTTAAAGAACAAATTTCTTTTTTAATTTTTTTTTCTCTTACAATCTAAACTAAGATGTGAGAGATTGAAATATATATTAAATTCTATTAAAAAACAAAATATGAATTTCTTTCTCTGAGATCAAAGAGGCACGATTGTGAATGATTTGAATGTTGATTGAAAACATATTTCAGAAAGCTCTTAATTGGTTCAAGTAGATAGACATTGCTTAAAAAGTTGAATTATTTATAAAATAGGACATTTTCTTGAAAGTAAACTAAATTAACAAGTGAATGAACATAACAAATGGCAAGATATAACTAAAAAAAATATTAAGAAAATATACATATTTATAAGGCGATATAATACAGTTAGAGGAAAATTTTAAAGTACATATTCTTTGCATAGAATCATGTATGCAATCTTGTAAATCAGTCTTGCAATTATAAAATATTTTTATATCAAAATTCGAGTGATATGTAACAATGAGTGTGACTATCTAGATTTCTAGATCGTTGTAAAGTTTGATTTTAAAGTAGAATTTTCTTCAATTCGAAACATTTCTAAAGAATAATTTCTTGTTGATTAATAAAATATTTACATCTCTTTATCAGTAAATAAAATAAAATCCTATAAAAAAAAAAAAGAAAAAATATAAGTTTAATAAAATTTGGAATTTATGGTATACTTGAAATTTTTATTAAGGGTAGTATAATTTTTTTTTTTTTAATATCACTCGTTTTTTTTATCAAATAAAATGTTTGATTAAATATGAGAATTTCAAAGTATATATATATATATATATTATGTTTGTTATTTTTCCATAAATTATTTCGTTAAATATTTTTAAATAGGTGATAATAAATATCTTATTTATGATTATTGACACTGGCATTTGGGAAAATAATTTATAACAAAGTTTTGTTGTTATAAATAATTGTGCATAAACAAAATCTTATTTAAATTAAAATATTTAAAAACTAATGACTGTACAATAAATATTACTATTTATACAAAAAGCTTTCTCTTTAAAATATGTACAAAAAAAGTCTAGGCATAAGTTGCATAAGCTTAGTGAGGAACCATAGAAAAGTTATCAATGAGTGATATGATCATTCATTATTAATATGATATTGTATATTATAATTAATAAAAAAATATATAATATATATATATATCTTTATATATATATAAAGTTAAATTTTCTTTCGATAGAATTTTATATAATTTTAATATAAACAAATGAAAATTTAATTTTTTTAACGAGAATTCTATTAAGGAGTGTATAGATTTTATGTTAGCTATCTCCAGGAGATGGCACAGGAGACGGAGGAGGTGGAAGTGGATTGAAATATGTAGATGATCGCCCAGCAGTAGAAGATGGACTTGGTGGGCAAGAAGGAACATCGCTTAGGTAATGGGATCTTGGAGTTGGCGGCGGAGGAAAAGGATCGGAATCATATTCACTTCCAGGATGATGATGATGATGATGATGGTGATGATAATATCGTTGTCGGTGATTAGTAAAATTAGAATCAGATTCATCACATACGTCTGTGCTACAAGGTGTTGGTGGAGGTGGTTGATTGATTGTTCTGTAATGACGATAAGGGCGATATCTGCTTGTACCAGCTCCTGAACTATTACAACAGTAGTCATCTGGAGCAGTAACATGTCCATTGCGAGTGCGGCGAGAGTTCGAATCTGCTGTTGTGGCAGGTGAAGGAGGGGGATTCAATGTTTCTAAAGGGTATCCAACTGGTTGTAATGCGCATGCTCCTTCTGTAATAGAAGATGATGCTCCAGTAAGATGTCCTCGATCATAACTATTAGTAGTTGAGGAACCATTTATCATGGACATATGAACAGTATCACTTCCATGAAAACCACTTGATGGACAACCAGCACCGGCAAATCCATTAGCTTTTCGTGATTTTTTAGATATCATAGGTGGGGGAGCTTGGTTTGGTTTTGGAGATAAAGGATCACGTGCACAATCATCGAGATAACCTGCTAAATTAGAGTTCTGTTTAACCAATCTGCGGCGGCATGTAAAAAATATAATAAGAGATATCAGAGCTACAAGTCCAAAAATAGAAATTACAACATAAGTGCTATTATTCGATGTAAATTGTGCCAGTTCGATTGGTCGATTTTCACCTAAAAATAATATCAACGATTAATTCAAAATATTTTGAAAATCTTAACAATTTAAAATATTTAATATAATACAAATTTAAAAATTACCAGATAATTTTGAGCATATTTGAGGTGCTTCATCGCTTCCATCTTCACAGTGAAATATTCGATCACAAACTGATGTTGGGGGAATACAACGCATAGTAGATCGACACATGAATTGTCCGGCTTGTTTACAGCAGTTTAACTCATCGCTCTGATCAAGACAATGAGGGGAGCCATCACATACCAAAGCAGGAGCTATAAATTAATATAAAATAATAAAATATCAAAAGAGATAATACAAAAGTAGTAGAATTAGATTTCTTTGGACAATCACGAGATGATTTTTCTTAATCTTTTTTGTTTTGGATAATTACTATTTCATATTTTAAATAAAAATTGGTGAGGGTTTCATTCATTTTGGGACTAGTCATTCCACTTTCCCGCGAGTTTTGGAAATTTCCAAAATTCGAAACTCTCACCATTTCTCTATTTTAACTATATGGTTTGGTTCTATGTTTAAATTTACTTGACCGTGAAATTTTTTAGGCGTGTCTGACTGGTTTCACTTTAAAGGACATCCAATGGGCCATTTCTAAACAACGACAGATAAAAAAAAATCACGAAAAAATGACAATTTAGCAACTCTTTCACATATTGTCATTTTAAACCGAAATAAATTTTAGAAAATTAAAACTAATTCTACTTTAAAACGTCTCTGTAGGGTACCTCAAATTCCTTGATAAAGAAATTTTTTATTTTTGAGCCTACAAAAAATTAGATACTTCCCCCAGCCCCTTAAATAATCATTAGATTAAAATTTTAAAACGATTTTTGATTTCGAGGAAAATTAATACATATAATTTGAAAATTTCAGCTTGTATCTTTTTTAGTTTACGAACTACAAAGCTCTGACATATGGACAGACAGACAGGCATTATTGTGACACTAATAGGCTCAAATTTTACTTTTTAAACGGAACCTTAATAATTATTTATAAAAACTGAACATCCTCGTGATTTTCCAAAAAAATAACAATGTTTTTATTTATTAAAAGTGATTTTGATTATTATAATTATATATATACTAGCTGCAAGGCCCGCCCTCGGCGGCGCTCTTGCTATCCCCACCCTCCACATCCCACACCCGCAACCAACCCTAAACCCAGCCCCGGACCCCTCCCATCCACCCCCAACGTCACCTACACCACAGCCCCGCCCCGCCCCCAGTTTTTGCATTTCTATCCTTCTAGTGGCCCACAGATTATGTATACAAAATTTGGTTGAGTTTGCTCCAAGGGCAAGAATTTACATTTTACCTCCCCCCAATGGGGGGGGGGGAATTTTTTAAATAAAAGTTGTCAGAAATCACACCCCCTACAACTTTGCTCATTACAAAATTTGCCGTAGACTTAATAGTTTAGGAGTTATTTGATAATTTCCATTAGTGCGCCCCTCCAAACCCCCTTTTGGAGTCAAAATATCAAAACGTTATATAGCAATAAACTTAAGTTAGAAGATATCTGATCCAAATATGTAATTTCATAATAATCCCTTAAGCTGTTTTTACGTGAATCGTGAGCAACTTTTCGCGAAACCCACGGAAACAGACAGACAGACATAAATTTTGTTGAGGGTGTTTTCGTTCATAACTTTGCTTGAAACGCGTGCAACCAATATTTGACGTTATTTGGACCAATGTACAGGCAAAACCTTAATTTTATATATATATAGATATAATATATACTTACGAATACAATTTCCATCAGGGCATTGAAAGAAATCGGGTTGACATGTTTGGTTCTGGCAATTCCTTTCATCACTACCATCTTCGCAATCTGGTTCACGATCGCATCTCCAGCTAGATGGAATGCAATCCTTTATCGTTGGAATAGCACAAGCGAAATTATCTGGTCCGCAAATAATTTTAGCTCTACATGTATTATTATTTCTGGCAAGAACAAGACCTTTAGGACATGAACAAATAGCAGCAATTGATGTTACACTTGAGCTAACAGAATGTCGAAGTCCCGCAGTACATAAATGAGAACATCCTCCATAGTTATTACGTTCACTGCAAGGATGCTCTTCAAGTTTCTGTAGATAAAATATATTATATATATGAAATGATTTAGATTTATTTATTAAAATGCAATTTTAAATTATAGCAATTACCGAAATATCTGGAAATTCGACAGCAAGAATATCTGTAAGATTTTTTCGATATTGAGGAAGGATATTTATTACTGTTCCTCCGTAATGAGTAGTTTTGTGAATTCGTTCAAATTTTTCATTTTCTTTATTCCAAAAATATATATATTCACCATGAACAGTCAAGGACAAAACCTATAATTAAATTACATTTATTAATATATTATCTTCCTTAATTAAATCAAAAGGAATAAGACTATTTTTATAATTTCAATCTGATTCATCAACATAAGGAGAAATTGGCAATAAATTAATAAATAATATAGATAAATTATTTTTTGCATATATAATGCCTTACACCTAACGGTAGAATAGGCTTAGGACTAAGTAAGTATAGGTATACATTAGAGTGGTCCTTATTTTGAGTATTTTCGAATTTTTACACGGACAAGGGCTCATATGGTTCGAAATAAATAAAAAAAAATATCCCCCAAGTTTCAAGTTTCTTTCTCAATTATAACCAGCGATGTGAGTTTCTCATCTAAATAACATGGGGGTTTTGGAGATTAAAATATCAATTTTTTACTCCGGCCAAAGTAATAGTTCAAAAAATTTGAAACTCTGTAGACTTTCTCCTTATAATACTAGCTATCCATCATAATTATTACAGATTTTTAGTTATTATAATTTTGGAGTTACAGCTAGATAAAATACTGCTATATCTTACGTGTTAAGCTATAGACTTCAAAATTATAATATCTAAAAATCTGTAAAAATTTTGAGGGATAGCTACTATTTATAAGGATAAAGTCTACAGAGTTTCAAATTTTTTGAACCATTACTTTGGCCGTAATAAAAAATTGATATTTTAATGCCAAAAAGCCCATGTTATTTAGATGATAAACATACACCGCTAGGTGCATAGGTTATAATTGAGATAGAGACTTGAAACTTGGGAGATATTTTTTTTTTATTTATTTCTAACCATATGAGCACTTGTCCGAGTAAAAATTCTAAAATACCCAAAATAAGGACCACCCTAATGTATACATATATATATATAATGGTCAATAAAATGAGGTTGATGTATCTGACTCTAAAAATAAATATTAAAAAAAAAAAAAAAAATTGAAAAATATAAAAATTTCATATGCTGCAATTTTTATGACAAGACAGTATGCATCAATAAACATACTTCTGAAAATAACTAGCTTAGATATTAAATTGTTATTAAATTTAAGATTTCAGAATAATATGAATAAAATATCATTCTGTTGAATCTTTTCAACTCATAATGAAATTTTTTCGGTTTCAAACTTGGATAATCGGAAATAAAGGGATGAAAAATAAATTATTATACTAACAGGGGGTCCATCGTCCATCACAGTCCAGCGTTCATGACCTTCCAAATTAGCACATTGAATTGATCTGCCTACACCCCAGCAGACATGCGAGTTTTTTCGATCGATAGTTATTGCACTTGGGGTGTGATCTAAGTGAGCAATGATATATGTCTGATTCCCATCCAACTGGGAACGCATTATTCGTTTTGATCCAACATCCGTCCAAAAAAGTAATCTGAAAAAAAAGTAATGAAATTTTAGAAGTAAATACATAATAATAATAATAAAAGGCACAGATAGATTAGAAAATATCATGCCATTCAAACAATATTTTTTTCCATTTAATAATAATAATAATAATTACAACATTACATTGGTATTTTGTATAAAGTAGCAATTTTTGAAAAATACTACGCAAAAATTGATGTTCAATCTGTTAATGCTTCTTAAATTAGGTTTAAATTAGAATCTGTTAATTTTTCTAATATATTTATTTATTAAGTATGGAACCCTCAAAATGTGAGTCCATTTGTACTTGGCTGCTTTTTAATAGTATTTTTTTGTTAATTGAAAAGAAAAATTTTGGTTTAAACAAGTTTTTTATTAAAACATTTTTTGGACATTAATTCAGACTTTTTGCAGCTTAGTAAAAGCTGAAAGAAATAACTTTTAATTTTTCTTTTGTATTAAAAAAAAAAAAAAAAAAATGAAGATATCAATGTCTATAAAAATCCATTAAAATTATATTAAGCAAAATATTGGTCTTTACCCTTGTTCTGGATGAATGGCAAGGTGATAGGGTTTTTCATCGTCACTCACTCCTTGGTACACAATGCCTGATGTTGTAGAATTCCCATCAAGTCGGGTAACATTAATACTTCTAAATTCGTCATCAGTCCAATATAAAGATCGACCAAGATGATCCAATGCTAAATCTATTATCTGATTGCGATCAGGAGGAACAAGTGTTCCAGCCTGAGATCCATTCGGATAAGCTCTTTTAATAGCATGGACACGACCATCAATCTACAACAAAAATATTACAAATAAATTATATTTATTAAAATGAAAAGTTTTTGTCAAGAGTAACAGTAGCAGAGTTGTTGAATTAATCAAAATAATATGTGTGTATTTATTTATATCATCGATTCCCAATCTTAAATGAACTACAGACACCACTTCGGCTTTATCTAAAATTTAACCCGGGAGAACTCGCTGTGTGAGATTTTCTCTCACCATCATAATTTTTTCTCACAGATCACTGATTTGATAAGAGCGAGGCTGAGCTCTCATGCTGTGGGTAGCAGTGTAAGGAAGGTGAAGTCGAGGTCTAATTATTGATAACCCATAAAGTAATGTCCTTATTGATAAGGTTTCTTGTTTTTTAAATGCTATATAAAGAATAAATACGAGCATTTTTATTTAAGTAAAAGTATAATTTTTTTTTTAATTTCAATATAATTGTTTAAGCTAGTTCTTTCGCGACAATCCACACAAAAAGTTTTAACATCGTAACCACTTTATATATATGAACGGTACTAAAATTATAGGTTATGTTTTTAACACGACTGTACTTCTCACACTACTATATCCTCTTTATGAATGGATCGTTTCCAAGCGATTGTTCTTATATCCCCTCCACTAAAAATAATAGCTCAAATATGTTATTTTTTTATCAAAACTACGAGATAAATAATTTTTTTTTTTTTAAATTACCCCGAATATATTATTCTAACAAATTAGTTTTTCATCAAGATGGTGGAAGTCCTTCAATGAAAAAAAATAAAATAATGATCATTTTCCTAACCTTTCCCAATCTACCCTATGTAAAAAATTCATTTTTAATTGCAATTATTTCATGTTTGGTGTGGTAAATAGTCTTCAAATTTTAACAGGGTGTTTATTATGCTTTTAATGACTTATATTCCAAGTTTCGAAGACTTCTTGAATTTTTGCAATTGTGAAAGAACTACCTTAATTGAAAAATTTTAATCCGTTTTTTTATTTTTATTCCATTAAACTAAAATTTTTCTTTCTGTTGCGATAAGGCTCTTTTTAACCATTTTTTCATTTTAATTAAAATTTTAGAATTTTATTTGAATCATTTTTATCTCTTTTGTGAATAAAAGTATTAAGTCAAACAAAAAAATGTTGTTATTAAACGAATGTATGGTAAAAGAAAGGCAATTGGGCACCGTGAAAAAAATTCTCACTAGCGAAGTTCTTGTGTGACAAGAGATCTAGCGAGTTCTCTCGGGTTAAGTTTTATTTATTTGTGAAAATGAAGAATTACTAACTTTATGTTTCCCAATCGATGAAAACATGTATGATAGGGTTTTCAAAATCTTCTTTTTACTTTACCATAAAGGGTATGGTCAAATATTGTAATCGTGCATGAAAAAAGTGTTTTTTTCTTCTTTTTTTCGAAATTTCTCAAAAACGGCGGAAACTATTTTGATTAAAAAAATGTGGGCGAAACCATGGCATTTCGGTCTTTAAAAAAGCCCTAATAAGTGAACATCGAAAAAATTATCATTTTAGAGATATTAATTGTTTTGTCAAAATGTCTGTTAGTTAGTCTGTTAGTCTGCGCGTTACCAAATTTTGTGGACGAGCTAGCTCAAAAACTAGTGTGAATATCAAAACCAAATTTCACACGTAGTTTTGGTGCATTGAGATTAAGAGCTGATTAGATTTTGGTGCATATCGACCAAAAATTAATTAATTAAATTAATTTAAGGGGGATGGAGGGGTTAAAAATTAAAACTATAATATTTTCAAACTAAAAAAAAACAAGAAAAATGAAATATAATATAAAATGAACCTACAATAACAAAAATATTTTTTTTTCTGGCGCCAAAATTGGGGAGCGGGGGGGGGGGAGATAAAATTTGAGCAAACTCAACCAAATTTTGTATACATAATCAGTGGGCCCCCAGAACACTTTGTGAACACTAATGTGAAACCTACCAAGTATTTTTTATCCAATAATTTTAAAAATTTAAATACAAACCCCCCGAAATGGGGGGGGGGGGTCAAAAAATTAAAATCTAGGCCCTTGTACGAAACTCAACCAGAAGTGGATGGTAAAGTCAAGTGGATGGCCACATCAGAAGGTGTCAATTTATTTCTTTATGCTTTCATCAGTTGCTTATTTTTATTCCCCCATGTCATGCTAGTCTACTAGGAAATATAGTAAATAAATGATATTTATTATTAATTCTTCTTACCCAATAAATATGTTGTTTAACAGGATCAAATTCGATTCCTCTAAGATTTTTTAATCCTTGAATAGGCAACAATATGTATGGACAATTGTCTTTTGAATCCGGTAAAATGCGAATTATTGTATTTCTTGTTGAAGATAATATAAATGATCGTGGCTCTATAATAAAAAATGATAAAAAATATATTTTTAATATTTTACATTAAATAAATAATTAATTTTCCTAATTTGAATAATCACAAAATAAATGTACCTTGGCAAGTGCGATTATCAGATTGAAGTTTCCAATGGGATGGACAGGAACATCGTGCAATAGCCTTTGAAGAATGATATGGATCTGGTACACTTAAACAGAGGTGAGAACATTGTCGATAATTTCTTGAACATGGAGTTTGTCCGAATTGGGAAACATTCCAAAAAACCTGTGAATAAAAAATAATTTGTAGTAAAATTATAAGATTTTACAATATGAGTATAATAGTACAATAAGATTTTTTTTTAATATTAATGAGCAAGATTAATTTTGATTTTCCACTTACTTTGATATCACTAACTCCTGGTAAAAATGAATGAATTACTTTACGATTTTTGCCAGTGTATTTATTAGCAGATTCAATAAGACCAGATTTAGCATCACTCCAATAAATTCGATCCTAAAACAAGATAAATTTATAAGAGACGGAACATTACTTTTTTTTGGGGGGACACACATTAAAGTTAAATTTCAAGCAAGTACAACCTAGTTAACTACTTAATTGAATTTAGTGAACTTGTAGTGGATTTAAGGAAGTTAAATCTCCAAGCAAACTGTTTATTATATTTGTATTTTATTTTTATTTTCTGAATTAAATTATAGTTGGGATTACTAAACCGAGATACTTGATTATTAATCTCGCATTCACTTCGGAACGAAAATTAATCGTAAAATTTGAAAAAAAAAAAAACTTTGAATTTGTGATTAAAAAATATTTATAGCAATAATTTAGAAAATACTTTTTAAAATCATTTTAAAAGATCTATTTCTAGAAAAGTATGCTTTAAAAATAGTTTTTGATCGCTTTTTATAATTTTATAATTTCCTTAAATATATTGACTCGAAATAGTTAGGGATGACTACTTTCTTCTGAATGGCTCGGGTAGTTAATTTTCAGCTACTAAAACTCTTATGCTTTCAATACATTCATCTCATTCGCAGTGTTAGACAAGCCATGAGTTTCATGTCTCTTCATATAAATGAAAATGCTTCCTGTCTTGCCTGATTCACCCTGAATTAAAAATATGACATTCGAAGCGTATGGGGTTTAAAACACGCTACAGATTATATACACCTCAACATTTCTAGGGATAGTCCTAACCAGATACAGACTTGAAATTTATTAGAAAAGAATAGAAAAACTTCCATGGGGAAACAAACTAATGTACATTTGGAATGTATGACTTTTTTATTTTATGTAGAAATGTTTAAACCCACCCAAAACATTCTGTGAAAAAACAGGCCAAGTTCGAAAAAGTAGTAAAATCTACTGTGCAGCCAAGTTATATTCGCAAAGAATAATTAAGTTGAGAAAATAGTACTTTCACAATTAAAATGCATTCTTTCCATTTTGAATGACAATCTAAATTTATAGATTCTAAATTTTCAATTTAAATTATTTTCATGAAACTTGACTGGTCACGAATTTAGTTCATTTGCCCTAACGGTATAATGCGTAACAGCCAAGTTTCATGAAAATAATTTAAATTAAAAATTTAGAATCCATAAATCTAGATTGTCATTCAAAATAGAAAGAATTCATTTTAATTGAAAGTATTATTTTCTCAACTTAAATATTCTTGGCGAATTTAACTTGGCTGCACCCAAAATTTCATTACTTTTTCGAACTTGGCCTGTTTATTCACAAAATGTTTTGGGTGGGATTTCTCTTTTTTTTTTGTTTAGATTTTATTTTTATTTATTATTATTTTTTTTTTTTTTTTTGAGGGGGGGTTATTTTAACCAACAAATTTCACCCCTTCATTTTAGAGGCTAGGCGAAGTAAAGTATTCGAGATTAATTTTCCTCTTTATTAATTCCCCAAACCCTACAAAATTGCCAAATTTTAACATCCTAGAGTCATTTCATATAATTAATTAGATGCAAATTTATCCTACAATCTTCATCACTTCACTTTAGGGGTTGAAAGATAGAAAGTTTGGGTTTTTGGAATTTTTCCTTTCCCTCAGTTCCAAACTCTATTAGCATGCGAAATTTCATGATGCTTGGAGTGACTAGAACTACCCTATAGGTTTTGATAACGTGTCAGTGAGTGAGTGCCAAAATTAGCTATTTTCTCAGGTCTATATCTCAGAATCTATTTATGCTATATTATTGAAATTTGGTACTCTCTACAAGATCGATTACATAATTATATGTGTATAATTTCAGCTCTGTATCTCAAATGGGTTCTGAGCTTCAGGGGGGGGGGGGTCGGAATTCGTGTAAAAGCGTACAGCGTGTAAGGCCAAGCCAATGCTTCGAGCCTGCACTTTGATTTACCTTATAATAGGCGAGTCCAGTGGGTTCATATAGTTCATTTGTTATAATTTTGTGTCGAATTTTATTTTTTAAATCATAATACTCTATTGCAGGACTAGTTAATTCGGTCCAGTATAAACGACGTTCAGTTAAATCTATAGTTAATCCATTTGGCCGACCAACTTTTTCGACAATAATTTCTCTTTGGCTGCCATCCATTGTTGCTTGTTCAATAGATCCAGTCGCATCCCAATTACTCCAATAAATATATCCCTGGAAAGGGTGTAGAGTTATGCTTCGAGGATCGCCCATATTGGACCAAAGAATGACTCTTCTACAACACCCATTTAACCGGGAAACTTCAATTCTTTTAACAACAGAGTCAGTCCAAAATAAGTTCTGTGCAACCCAATCAACGGCTAGGCCTGAAAATAAAATAAAATTAGATTCTTCAATAAATAAAAAAAAAAGATACTTGAATAATAAAAAAAAAAAAATACCTTTCGGTGATTCAAGTCCTATTTCCACAATACGTTCAACATCAGATCCATTTCGATAAGCTTTTGAAATTGTTTTAAGTACAGTATCTGTCCAATAAATGTGATCAGTGAAAAAGTCGAAATCCAAATTACTAAAAATAAATAAATAATTATAATAAATTACTTTTTTTTTTTTTTAATATATATTTAATAAAGCAATCCAAAACAAAATAAATATATTTTAAGGTCATCGACATTTCTGTTACTTAACGAAAAAAGTAAAATAAATTAAATAATAGTAAAAGAATTAAATTCTAAAAAATCGTTTTTTTTTATAATTTTCATCAATTTTTTCGGTGAGTTCATACTATCTATAATAACGATAAAAACAAATCGCTAAATTTTCGACTATAATATAAAATGTATAAAGTATTTTAAATTTTAAATGCTTAATAATTCTATAGCTAATTGTAATTAAACACAAACCATAAAATTCCGTTCTTTAAGTTTTGAATAAGTAATCAACGTACCAAGCATTTATAAATATAAACGAGAAATAAATACAATAAAAAACAATTAATGAAATAAAATAAATATAAAATAAAAACAATTCTGTTACCATCGACAGTGAAATCTTTTATTCAACTAATAAATTAATGAAATGTTTAATTTGAATAAAATATGCAATTTGTGAGAAACTTTTTCTCTTTGGCAATTATGAATTTTAAAATTTTTTGATTTTTATAAATATAAAATGAATAAAAAATCGATTGAAATACATACTTGGCTTCTCTTACGCCTTTAACTGGAATTACAAGGTCAATATTTCTATTTTCAAGACTGGCTTTGGATATATTTTCTTTTTGTGCATATAAAAGAAAAGCATCTGGTAAATAGCATGTTTTGTTATCAGAAGCAAGCTCATAAGCTAAAACGAAAAAAAATAGAAAGAATAATAAATATATAATACAATGAAATAGAAATATTGTAATTAGTAATTTTAACGTACCAATTTGACAAAAGCATACATAATTGTTATTAGGTCGATTGAGACATAAATGAGAACACCCGCCATTATTATATCCACAAGGATTTGTCCCTCTAATTGGGCCTAGTTTTATAGCTTTTAAATCCATTAAATTAGGCAATTGTTCAATAATCACTTCACGTTTATCCCCAGTATTTTTATCGATTCTCTCTATATTACGTCTTTGCCAATCAGTCCAATAAAGATAATCGCCAAGAAGACTAAGTCCAAATAAATGTGGCAAATCCCTGTTGGCCACTTCTTTTCGATCGCTGCCATCCATGTTTGACATCTAAAATGATTGAAAATTGAAAAGATTTTCTTGCTGAGAGTAGAAGATTTGTATATTTTTAAGAGTGAATTAAAGACGGTGTTCTCTGCTTGATGCAAATTAACATACACGAATAGTTTTTATTTTCAAGTAAATGAACCGCGCAAGTCAAATTACTTATTAAATCATTCGGACTGATAATTCTAATAAATCTAGAAATTATTTAATTATTTTTGAAAAAAAGAGAAAATGAAATTGAGCCCCTCATTAGGATTCGAACCTGCAATTCCTATTGTATAGCCCAAGAGTACTTTACCAGCTGGACTGGGCCATGGGTTCTCTTCTGCCGAAATCGCTCTAAGATGGGATGTCATTTCTTCTTTTTAGCTCTTTTTATAAAAAGTATACCTAGTTACTCTTTTATATAGATAATTTACTTTCTCAAATGTTAGTTTTTAATTTTTATTTTCAAAAATAATAAAATAATTTCTAGATTTGTAGAATTAACAATCATAATTATTTAATAAATTATTTGTTTATTTAAACATATACGCATTTACCACACAGTTTTTTTTGTTGGCGATTATATTAGTCTTAAGATTTTTTATAAATATATTTTTTTTCACTTGATCATGATACTCAATCGAATGAAGATTACTTACATTGTAGGTAAAGATAATCATTGGCTCTATTAATTATGTTCATTCAAGAAATTCACAACAGTTTGCCATCTACTAGATCCAAGATAGAAAGGATAATTTTTAATTATGTGCGAGAACTACATAATAATTAAAATTTATCCATTCCATCTCGGATCTAGTAGATGACAACATCTTGTAATTTCTTTGGGAAATTTAAAGTCTACTTCTTTCTGCAATTTGAAATCTTTTATCTTCATTCAAATGAGTATTCAGGCTCAAGTGAAAAAACCAATAAAACGATTATAAAAAAAAGAGTAAAGATGAAGGCCAAGTTTTCGAAACTAAAATCTTGAAAAGATGAAATTAAATATAATATATTGCATATTTGTATATGTTTATTTGCACCAGACAGAGGCTACCTTCCTTTATTTACTGTTAAAATGTGTCAAATTAACAAAATCTTGTAAGATCAATTAGTCTATAATTTTTACCTCTATTTTATCGAGTTTAGCATCACACCAATAAATTTTATTTTTATCTATGTCCAAAGCAATTCCATTCGGCCATCCTAAAAGAGTTGTTACGATTGCAATTCGATCTGAGCCGTCTAGAGAGGCTCTTTCAATTTTCGGTTTTGGTTCATACCTATAAAAATAATTAACAAATATAAAATATACTTAACATCATAAACATATTAATTTTTTTATATGGTTGAAATTAAAAAGATGATTAAATGATATTTACCAATCAGACCAGAAGAGCCAACCAAGATCAGGAGCCACCGCAATCGCTCGAGGTTCATTTAAATCTTTATTCACCAAAACCCTTCTATAATCTCCATTCAGTCTAGCAACTTCAATTCGATCAGTTCCACTATCAGTCCAATACATATTTCGAGCAACCCAATCAACAGCAATGCCTCCTGGATGTTGAACTTCTGTAGTTATAAGATCTTTTTGGTCTCGGGCATCCAAATGAGCACGTCGCAATACTTTTGCCTATTAATATATTACAAATTTAGAATGAAAATTATTTACTATGACACTGGTTTAGATTTAATATCATATCTAATTTTTTGCACAGGTTGAATATCATAGAAAAAAAAAAATCAAATATTAATGTAAAAATTACCTCATCATCAGTCCAATAAACAAATCTCTCAACTGGATCATAATCTACTCCAATAGCATGTTTAATGCCTGTAAGCGGAATAATAAACTGAGAAAAATCGGCAGAATCAAGAGAAATCCAAGAAATGTCTGTACGTTGAACTACAATAAGCATCTCATTGGGTCCTAAAAATTGAATAAAATGCATATATTTAATTTTAAAAGTTTTATGGCAATTTTAAAAACAAATTGAAATTATTTTTAATAAATAATCTTACCATTAGCACAAGAAGTTTCATTTAAAAGTCGAACTCCAGTAGGACATGCACAGGAATATCCTTTTGGGTTGCTGGCTGAGAGCAGACAAAGATGGGAACATCCACCATTTCTTTCTTGACAAGGACTTCTACTGGGTGGCTGACGACTAGGATCCCAAACTCGTAAGCCGTTCGGAATATATTCCCCGTGAAGCAAATCGCGAGGTTGAGCGGCTCCTATTTCATACGAATAAATTGCCCTAGAACAAAGAAAAATATTTTTCAAAAAATAGTTATTATAAGTTGTGTAACTTCTAGTTCTTCTTAAAAATTTTCCTTGTATATTTAAAAAACAATTTTATATAGGAACTTAAAATTTGAGTAGTATTTTCATAAAAATATCAATATTTTATATTTATTAGAAAATCATAAGATGGTGTCATCTATTAAATCTGATGAAATGGAATATTTTTAATTAAAAATTAAAATTTAAAATTCGAAACACTCAACGACCTTTATTTAAATTATATGGCATGGCTATATGTTTAAATTTAAAATCACTTGATCGGAAAATTTTACAAATTAAGATAACAATCTTTGAGTAAAATATTTAACGCATTTACATAAGAGAGGTTCGCATCCCGCAGGTGAGCCAGATGGCCCGGATTGCTGTTACTGGCACTCGGGTTCGATTCCCGAGGGGGTGAAAAACAACCCCTCTGACATATAATTAAAAATATTCCTTTTATCGGATTTAGATGACACCATCTTATGATTTTCTAAGAAAATTTGGATATATTACCATCGGCAAATTGAAATCTTTCATATTCAATTAGGAAAAGTCATTCCATTGCCCTTCGAATTTTGAATCTCTTCAAAAATGGAAACACTCAACGATAATATAGCATGGCTATATGTTTAAATTTAGAATCACTATATCGCGAAATTTTACAAATTAAGATAACAATCTTTTAGTAAAATATTTAACCCGCAGGTAAGCCAGAAGATGGCCCTGATTGCTGTTAATGGCACTGGGGTTTGATTCCTGAGGGGGGTGAAAAACAACCCCTCTGGCATATAATTAAAAATATTCCATTCCATCGGATTTAATAGATGACACCATCTTATGATATTTTCTAAGAAAATTTGAATCTATTACCATCGGCAAATTGAAATCTTTCAAATTTTATATTCAATTCAGTGATTATGCTTAAATGTTTCAAGAAATTTAAAGTATAAAAATAAATGAATGTGAATTTGTTTTAAAAGGGCATCAGTCAATTTTTCGGCAAATATGATTTTTTCCACTTTTATTATTTAATAATACACACTTAAAAATAAAAGTTGGTGTTAAAAATAAAAAGAGTTGGATAGTCGTTTTTGTAGCTACGTTAAACAGGTTTATATACGATATTACTTATTAGGAAATTTGTTAAAGCGGCATGATGGAAGATTTAGTGACCGATACCCTTTTAATAAATTCGTATTCAAATATTAATCTATAGTGGCTGCCTGAGCCAGCTTGAGAACGAACAATCCATTTGTATTATATAATAAAAATATGTATATTTTTTTTAATTTAATAAATATTAATAATTTTCAAATGAAACTGAATGAGTAAGTGAAATGGGACTAGGAATGGAGGGCTCAGTAGACTTTAGCGCGCCCCGCCCCGGCCCCCCCCGCACACACACACATTAGAGAAACGGTTTTTTTAATTTTACTTTAAAATTATGAAATACCTATATTTTTATAATAATTAATTTTCATCTTTTTAAGTGGATAAATGATTTATTAGTACTTGGTGTTTTTATTTTCACCGGTAAGTGGTATTTGTTATTTCCTTTTTTAATAATATAAATATATATTTTTTAATGGACAAAAATAAAATAAAATAAAATACTCGTATGTGTATGATTTATTAAAAAGTGAAATAACAGAAACCAATTTCCTTAAACATAAAATAAATGACACCAAGTAATAATAACTAATAATTTGTTTTAAATTTATTTTGTTTTGACTCAAAGTAGATAAATATATTTTTACTTTCACATTTATATTCTTTTGAATATAATGGGGGAATTATTGGGATGGCCTGTCTGGGTCCTGACTCTTTGAGAGCTTGTAACTCAGAGATGAAAAAAGTTGATTTCATTTTGTAACTTCTAGGTGGAAGGAATCGTGCCCTTAATAGTTGAAAATCAGATTTAGAACATAAAACCGGAAATTGTGGTCCGCAGAGACAAATCCATTGGTCAGTGCGTACGTATGTATGTGCGTGTATGTACCCCCTCTGCGTTTCGCAACCATAAGTCTCAGAGATACGAGATTCGAAACTTAAGCTCGATATAGGCTAGACAGCAAGTTTTTTGTTGAAATAGGAAAACAGGATGTGGACATTTAAATTAAAATTTTTTCGTTTTTTTTTTTTATTTTCTCAAAAACAGCTATAACGATTTTTTTAAAAATTAGAGTATTTATCAAGTGTCATGAGTTATTAGTTGTGTCAAATTTTTAATCCGATTGAAATAAAGAAAGGGAGTGTAAATTAGTAGTGTCGCGAAAGATTTCAAATATATGAAAATGTGAACACACCAGTTGATTTTTATTGGTAAGGGAATCACAAAAAATTTCCCATGAAGCAACTGAGTATTTAATAATATAATTTTCTTATAATTATAGGTTGATTATTTGTAATGTCTTAAATTTATCTGAATATCTCAAATATTAAATTATTTATTAATTAAAGATCCTTTATTTTAAAATAAATAAATATATGTAAATAATAATATAATTCTATTATAATTATCATAATAATAATAAAAAAAAGTAAATCTCACATTTTTTCCCAATCACTCCAAAACAGTCGATTTTGATAAAATTCAAGACCAAATGGATATTTAATATCATTGCCAAGTATTCGTCGTCGATTTCGGCCATCGTAGTCCATTGATTCAATAAATCTAAGATGACCATCAATCCAATAAATTGTTCGATTAACAAAATCAATTGTCAATCCATTAGGCCAGAAAATGTCATCGGTGACGATTGTTTTGCGTGTCTTTGGATCGCCATCCATTCCTGCACGTTCGATTTTGGGAACTTCTCCCCAGTCAGTCCAGAACATCAAACTATAAAAAAAGAGAACATTTACAAGATTAATTTTTGCTTTTTAAAAATATTTTTTATTATAAAATAAAATAAAATAAAATAAACTATCGTTGAAGTTAAATTAATAAAAATAATAAATTTTGAACATTTATTTTCAATTAGACTACCCTGAGAAAATAATAGAATATACAGGGTGATTCATCGACCGTCCTGTCCTCTCTTTATAACTCTTATAACTCTTTTATTTTAAGTCAGAGAGAAAACCTCTTCAAATATAATTTATATGATAAATTATTGTCTTTCTACGTACCATATGGATTTGTATACAGGGTGCTCCGATTAAGTGCAACAATTAGTAACTTTATATTTCTTAACACCCTATAAATATATATTTATTTATTTTGATGGTAAATTAGATTCCCTTTAAAAAAAGTATTAAGTAATAAGGGGTCTAAAATTATAAATTAACAAGTTATTTACCTTTATTTCTTTATGATATGTTATGGAACAAATAAAGGTAAAAATAACTTCTTAATTTAGGCCGAAAAGCCAAAAAAAACTTCTTAATTTATAATTTTATAACCCTTATTACTTAATACTTTTTTAAAGGGAATCTAACTTACTATCAAAATAAATAAATGGTGTTCCATTAAGAAATATAAAGTTACATATTGTTGCGCTTAAACGGAGCACCATGTATACAAATGCTTGTTACGAAGATAGACAATGATATATCATATGAATTTTATTTGATGTGTTTTTCTCTCTGACTTAAAATAAAAGAGTTATAAGAGTTATAAAGAGAGGACAGACCGATGAATCACCCTGTATACAGTCGACACTCAATAATTCAAACTCTTCAGCTGTTAACTTCGGTAAATGGAAAAAATGCTGTGTATTTTGATACGCTCGATAACTCGAAATTCTTTTCGTAACAAGAGGGGGAGGGAACGTTCTTTAATTCTAACTAGGCCTCTTCCCCTCTTTATAATCCGAATTTTTCTAGCAATGTTTACTCATTTTCATGGTAATGTTTACCTCCTTTCTATTGCAATGTTAATATTTACGTAATTTTTTGTTCTTTTTTGTCGTTTTCATTATTTTTACTATTTTACTTGAGGCTTTATATGAAATTTATGTAAGCTCTTACATATTTTCAAAAATATAATAAAAACTCTTAATAATTCGGATTTCTTTTCTTTCCTCCTGATAATTCGTAGTCTCGATAATTCGAATTTTTCTTGTAGTCCCTTGAATTTCGAATTATCGAGAGTCAACTGTACCAATACTAATAAAAATAATACATTTTGAACATTTATTTACAATTAGAGCCCTGAGGAAATAATAGATATATACCTATAAAACTTTTATAATTTAAATTTCTTGGTATGCACGGATTATCGGGCAGGCCCAAGTATTGAATTCACTAGATTTTTATTTATTATTGGCTTTAAAAATGTCTGAAATTTGGAAACAAATTATTTTCAACGGAATTTTTTTAAGTTTGTGTTTCTAGATATCGAAAGCTATGGTAACTCAAAAATCGAGAGTCGTAGAACGTTCCCCTTGTGCTAAAATATTTTAATTTCCTATAAGGAAATTTAGGGCTTTCTAGCTTCAAAGTTTCCTGGTCAATAATGCAGAAAGTATATTTTTTCACCTGATGCCATGGGAAAGACATAAACAAACAAAGAAATGTTTCAAGAAATACAATTTTAATAGTTTATTATATTCAAATTTATTACTAAGGGCCTCTACCTCCTAGCTGCCTGCAACAGGTCAACCCCCTCCATCTGAAAAATTGGAGAGAGCGAACAGAGTTTTAAAAAAGTATTCACTTTATCCTCCAATTTACTAAGCGAATCAGAAAGTTAGAGATTTTAATTGCGAAGTGTTGATTAATACTGCGTCAATTAATCAAGAGATCAATCTTTTTGGGATCCAAATTGTAGACGGATCCTTTTGGGTCGTTTAACCCAAAAAATATCCAAATCATTAATATGGTATCAATAGATTAATAAAAATTTAATATATAATAAAAATGAAAATTGTATAATTTGTAAAAACGAACCTTTCGGAAGGAACAAGTGCAATGGCTCTTGGCTGATCGATGTCAGTCCAAATGAGTACTTTACGATGTTTTCCACGTAAAGTAGCGACTTCGATTCTGTTTGTTTCACCATCGGTCCAGTAAAGCTTTTTGGTAATCCAATCACAAGCCAATCCATCAGGTAGAATAAGTCCATTATTAATTACATCGTACTGAAATATATATAATTTATTGAAAATGATGATTCAAAATTTTAAATTATTTTAATATAAAATTATATTAGATTATGTTTTATATTTTTAGTTAAAACAAATTAGTTTTATTTACCTTGTTTGTTACAGCCGTGCCATTGTACTCTGCACACTGTATCATTTCAATTCCATGGTCGGTCCAACAAATCAGTCCTCCTTCGTAATAGTAATCCACTGCAGCTACGTCTTTCAAGTCCTTAAATAGCACAACAAAAATTTATTATAAAATGAACTTGCAATCATTCTGTAATTAAATTATAATATACACATGTGTTCTCTATCATGAATATGGAGTAATTATGTAGTCTTTAATGTACCAGACTCAATTCGATTCTATATGCCAACTCTTTTACTTTCTTAAGAGTCCCCAATATCTTCATTATTTGGCGAAATATGTACGTTATAGGAAAAAATTAATTGAAAAGATTTTGATTTGCGGAGAGTAGCAGAGTTATTGATTTATAAAGGGAAATCAATGAGATTGTCCTTTGCTTGGTGCAAATAAACATATACTAGGTGTACAAGTATGAAATGGGGATTTGAGAAACAGATGACGTACCAGTTCAGTGTGTAGCATAAAGAATTGACATAGTGGCATTTTGTTGCGCCATCAACAAATGTCAAACGCGCATATGTGATAAATTGAAAAAGTGTTTGCATAGTATTATTTTGCTATGTTCAATATGTCTAAATTTGTGCCAATAAAGAGCATTCGCGGACAGTATTAATTTTTTTTGTTTCCATTCGAAGAGAACTGCTGCTGAATCATACCGAATGCTTCGAGAAGCTTATGGTGAACATGCTCCATCGCAAGATACGTGTGAAAGATGGTTTCGGCGTTTCAAAAATGGTGATTTTGATGTTGCAGACAAGGAACACGGAAACCGCCAAAAGGGTAAGAAGATGCATAATTTCAAGAATTGTTGGACAAAAACGATTGAAACGGTTAATACCAAACGCAAGCAACAACAATTGATCGATTTGAACAGTTCGATGCTCAAAAAATGATCAGAATATCAAAAAAGACAAAAATAGGATCATTTTTCCATCAGATACGGAAAAACCGGTTAGGGAGACGTTGGAAGCACTCAACTGGGAAGTTCTAACCCCATGCGGAATACTCACCAGACTTTGCTCCTTCCGATTACCACTTGTTTGCATCGATGGGTCACGCACTTGCTGAGCAGTGCTTTGGCGAAGATGTAAAAAAATGGCTCGGTGAATGGTTGGCAGCAAAAGGGGAAGTTTTTTACTGGCGTGGAATTCACAAATTGCCCGAAAGATTGTAAAAATGTATAACAAGCGATGGGGCATATACTTTGAATCTAGCACTTTTTATAATTCGTCCGAATTTAACATATTTTTTTAGAAAAAAAATCCCCATTTCATACTTATACACCTGGTACACATTTACACGAATATAAATGGAAATAAACATACATATTTATAATGAATTTAAATATCTATATGTTTATTTGCATCAAGCTGAGGACAACCTCATTGATTTCTGTTTATATATTTAAGAGAAAAATATTAATCAGTAACATTTATGGCATTGAATCCCGATTATTTTCAAGATGAATCGTTAAAGAGCAATCTCGTGATTAATTTAGTGATTTAGATATATAAACGGAGGGGGAGATAGTAGATATATTTACTAGTCACATCTCAAAAATGTCAAGTAAATGAAATTTGATACTCAAGTTAATAGTAATTTATATATATAAACGGAGGGGGAGATATCTCTATTAGTCACATCTCAAAAATGTCAAGTAAATGAAATTTGATACTCAAGATATTTGTTATTAGCTGTAGAGCAAGGTTTGATTAAAATTGGGCTTCTAAAATATGAGGCGAGGTGTCAAAAAATTATAATCTTGAATCCTAGAAAACCAGATTGAAATTTTGTTTTTGTATTTGTTTTGATGATCAAATCTAAGGATTTAGTAACATGGAGAAAATTAGCTGGCTTTTTCATATTTTTAACTCTGACGCTAATTTAGTTGATATAGAATAGAAATATTTTCATTTTTCTTAAAATAAAAATTAAATTTCATTTTTAACACTCATTAAGAAGTTTTAAGTATTTTGTTTACGAAATGACTAAAATTTGAATACCCATTTTGCTTGATTTCACGATAACAATCAGTGGCGGATTTAGCACTTGAGAGGCCTCAAACGCAATTAAATTTTAATGCTCTCCTCTAAATATTTCCACTACGCCTACACCCTACAATGTACATTTTATGTGCACGTTTTTTTACTCTGATAGGCACTAACCGGTTTTTGAAAACAGGTGAGACATTACGAAAAACATTGAAAATTAACAAATATAAAATTACAAATGCCTGGCTATATTTAAAAGATTGCTGATGTTCAGAGTGTATTGATTATGAAAATTGAAACTTATTGGTATAATAATTATTAAGTTTCAATAGGCAAAAGTGTTGTAGGCTTGCCCCCCCTCCCCCCCGCAAAAAATGTCATAGCTGGCGTTATTCATTTGACAATTTAATTTAGGGAATACTACTATATTATAATTGAATGTAATGGAAGGCAGCCTAGAGGTAGTGAGGAAAGAAAAAATTAACACATATAAAATAAGGTGTAATTTATTGGAATCCTTCCTCCTTTCCTTTCAAACCGACGTTTCGGAGGATTTTTCCCTCCTTCTTTGAAACCCTGAAGAAGGAGGGAAAAATCCTCCGAAACGTCGGTTTGAAAGGAAAGGAGGAAGGATTCCAATAAATTACACCTTATTTTATATGTGTTAATTTTTTCTTTCCTCATTACCTCTGGGCTGCCTTCCATTACATTCAATTAAAATTTCTACCAGTCCGTCTCTCTCCAGAGAAAATTTCGCTACTATATTATTTTTTATGAATAAGTAATAATTAAATAAAAAAAAATTTGAGAGCTGAATTTTGAAACCCTCTTGATTTATGAGCCCCAGGCCGCGCCTGTGCAAAAATCCGACACTGATAACGTGATAAGAATGTTCTTTATTCTTGTTTACGAGTAACTACTACTCCATATTTGGTAGACCAAAGAAAGGATTTATAAAATTAGCTATGTTTAACAGAATTGTTTTTAAGAGATCCTCTCCCAGTCCCACTCCTACTGATTACTAAAACATCGCGTCCTAATTAAATAAGATTTTCACTGTTTATATGGGAAAGCGAAAAAATGACTGGACACGGATGGTAATGGCATTAAAATAATATAAAAAGAAAATAATTAAAAATATATTTTTCGTGCTATCTTTCATAATCCAGAGACAAAAAGAATATAGATGTATTAAAATCTATTATATGCATTATCTTTTTACAGGAAAGGATAAATACAGAAGATTTTCCTTAAAAATTATTGCTTGTTTTAAGCTTGGCTAAGAAAATAATTTTATAGTAATAAAAAGAAAGAAATACTTAAACCAGCTATTGCGTCAAAGAATAACTTGAAGGCATACATTTAGTTATCTTGATATATAACCGGGGGATTAAATGATAGCTTTATGACTCAAGAGCCAGCATGCAAAGAGAATCGTAAACATTATGGCTGGTCGACCTTAAACTTCCACAGGGTTAAAAATACTTAGGATTGGTAGGTTGTTTTGACGAGGATAAAATACAAAGTTATGATACGTTCAATGACTATAAATTCAAATTCTAATTCATTTGAATATACTTAGAAATTCAATAAAGAATATTGTTATTATTTCGGAATAATCAACATTTTATGCTAGTCACAATGATTCTGAATTTAAAATGAAATGAAATTAATGGGAAATCATCATTATGGTAAGGAATCATTCTAAGACTTGTTTGGTGTTAACTACTCGTTTCCATTTGATTCTTTCTACCCTATACAATTCTTTCATATTCCTGATCCTTATTTGTGGAAAATTTTCTAATCTAGATCTTTTTTTACTTGTTCTTATCTAACCACATTCCAAAATAACACCCAGAAATCACCCTTATCTCAAAATGAACTCCTTAAATATGTCTTCAGTAGTTCAGTAACATCTTCCTAATTTCCAGACTAATTGATGATTGGCATAATAACTTTGATATTGAACTTAACTTAAAGATAAGTATAATAAAATACAACTTAGTTGAAATTTTGTTTGAAATTGTAATATACCATTACAAATGTCTTGACTTCGTCAGACGTCAGATTCTAGTAGGTATTCAACTCTGAAATTATACAAATGAGGCGATGCTCTTAGGGATTGTGATATAGGTGTACGTTTACTGTTGGCTAATTCTATTTATCCCCTCACGTTGCTGTTACCCATCAGAATTGTTCAAGGCGGAATAATGGAGTTTGCAACCCTCTAACTCAAATAAAATTAATTGTAACAGCTACCTATACCTAAGAGATAAACGGTATTAAGGGCAAAGACAGTTTTATTACAAATAAAGCCAATTTTAAAATTAATACTAATATTTTTTTTATTTTTTTTATTTTTTAAATCAATAAACGGACAAAAGTGTCCTTATAAACTTTGTGTCTAATTACTAAATAAAAACAGGTCGTTAAGAATTCTGAATTTTACTAAGTCATTTGTTATTTACAGGCGATAACGGGATGAAAGAATCGGAGAAAGAAGAACTTTGTGGAAGAGTCTGAGGAAGAAAAGAGGCCAGATGATGAGGCACACACTGAGACACGGGGGATTGCTTAGGGTTATCTTGGAAGTGGAGGTGGGAAAGAAAAGGGGAAGGCCTAGATTGGAATATTTCGAACAAATAATTAGGGATATGGGATGTAAGACATTTAGATAGGTCAAAGAGCTGGCATGGGACAGAGCCAAGTGGAGACGGGTGGTTGTGTCAAACCAGTCTTAGGACTGTCTACTCAATGATGATGATGAACTGGATTAAAATTAAAATTTAATTACCCCTACGATTTATCGATTTTAACATATCGTTACCATAGACAAACGGTTGGACGAATGATTGAAAATTATTATCTTAATGGAGTTCAAAACGTTAATATCGATGAAAATGGACCATAGCTATTTCCACGATGTATCTTAATTAATTGAAAAGATTTTTGCCGAGAGTAGCAGAGTTGTCGATTCTTAAAGAGAAATCTATGAGGCTGTCCTCTGCTTAATGCAAATAAACATACTACATATATAACCTCATTGATTTCTCTTTATGTATCTTATTGTTAGAAATTTTAAAATCCTATTTAGTAGAAAAAATGATAACATTTTTTTTTTTATATATAAATTGAAAAATACCGATTTCTCTTATTATGGATCTTTGATTGGGCACTTATGATAATAGGGGTGTTTTTGTGAGGTAAATAGTCAATCAGAAGACCCCAAAAAACATAAATGAACCCAAAAACCCCCTTAACGGAAATCTTAATAGATGAAAATAGTATGAGAGAGACATGCACGCGATCCAGATTTAGCGACCCTTGAGCACCCCTCGTCCCTCACCACGGTCAGCATCCAGTCAAGGAGCTGATTTCATCTGCTTGTTTCATGTCATGCGTGCATTTCAACAAGCTTTGCGTGAGGAACTACAGACTATTAAGTAGAAAGCTGTCCAATAAAAGGATATACAAGCAAATTTTTATTGTGGAAAAATGTAAGAAAATCACATACTTTTATAAGGGAGTTTACTTTCGGCGGCTTCATGATGTTCGCTATTCGGATGTCAGTTTGTGTGGCGAAGAGCAAATTTGGATGACCTAGAAAAAAATAAAATAAAACTATATTAGATAAATATCATCACATTTCAAAATTTTAAAAATATTAAATGGAATATATTCTCTTTTATAAATTTTCTCTCTATATAATCCTCAAAGTTCTATTATAATAAAGTAAAAAAAGAGGAATTTTTATAATTTTGAGCCATAAAACCAGTTTGTATGAGGAATTCAGGCACTTGGGCATACGTTTAAGCAAGGGTTGAACCACCATTGGAATTAGGTGTACACCGTCTTTGGAATTATGTGAAATTATTTTGGAATTCATATGCCCCTTTCTCCCTTTCTGGGTCCTTTGAAAAACTTCTTCAATGATCATTTTTACGATTGAAAAGATACTTATTTCTATTATAATCATCTGCCTTTTCACAAAGCGTTATTCTCTATTTTCTTAATTTCACTTTTAGATCAAATTATTGGAAGGAAGAAAAATAAAATCTTGAAAGAGTTCTACAATTTTGGTGAATTCCAAGGATTTTTTTAGAGTTAATTTCCCGATAAATTAGGTAAAAAAAAAAAATATTTAAAATTTTCGATTAAAACATTTCGGCCTCATTTGTGAACTTATTGTTGACAAAGTCAGAATCAAGAGTCTTCTTTAAAAACAGTTTAATTTATATGCAGTTTCACAAGAGCAGAAGTTAACATAACATAAATGACTATTTAAAAATTCGAGAGAATGATAAGGATATTATATGAAAAAATTTTAGTTTATATTTCATTGTTTTGAAAAATCTTAAATTATAGTTATTTATTTTCTAGAATTATAAAGGAAACTAATTTAAAAAGATCTTGATTAATTTCACCGTAAATCAAGGTACGTTTACAAAAGCCAGAAAGTAAATGTTTTTTAGATCTAAATCAAGGTTTACATAAAGAGAGGTGATAAATTTCAATGATCCTTCGATAAATTTCCTATACACAATGAATGGTTTATATAAAGAAAAACAGTTCACGAAAGATGCAATTCAAAGTGATCAGCTATCATAACATTCGTTCACCCTGGATCGAAAAATTCTTTCAGAAATAATTAATGATAAAATTATAAATTGAGTTATGTTTATCATCTAGATTCTAGAGTGAAATGAATGCATCTAAAAACAGTGTCTTTACTTGAATGAATAGTCTCATTGTTCGATAATATTCTACGAATGTTGGCAATCGTGAATGTTTAAGAAAATAATTTTATAATTATAATTTTAACAAATGCTGAGTTAAGAACTAATTCATTTTAGCTGTTAGAAAATTATTAATATGAAATCTTTTCTATTGACGATAGCTACAAACATGGAGTTATCTTGATGAATGTCCCATTCATTTCGTTCCCCAGACCTAACATAGACGATTCTAGTTCATCTATTAAGCAGTGGTCCTATTTATCATTTCACAAGACAGCCAAGACGCCAGAGATCTCGCGCTTATCTTGAAAGAACTCTTCTATAGTTTCCCCATCACCCTTTTAGGTTCGAGGTTTAATAAAAAATATCCATAAAATTAGAAAATTAAATATTTCTTATCATAAGAATGAATATAATATAAAATAATATATTTTTATAAGATGTTTTAATTCATTAAATTTTGCATATACTGTCAATGTCCTAAAACATAATATTAAAGGCTATTGCAATTGCTAATTGCTTCTAGTGTGATAAAAGTAGCTCGCAGTAGGTATACCCCTCTAGGTCTCCCTAATTCAGGGATTCCCCGAGGTATACGATTCTCAATGCCTCGTCTTGAATATTTTATTATATGAAAAAATTAGACCATGAATTTAAAATAATTATTTTATAAAAATAATTACAAATAGATACAGTAGTAAATATTTTTTTTTATAAAAATCAAAATGTTATTAACATTATTAAATTGATTTTCAAAAGCCAAAAATTTAGAAAATTTTACTAATCAAATAAAAATTATTTCTAAAATTACTGTCTAAAATAATGTGCACCAAATATTATAGATACGATTTTTATTTCCAATACTGAACAAATATTTTTAGAATGGGTGTCTATCAAATCTATGTTATTTAGTAGTAGTTAATAGAAATCTTGTTTTCGTGAAAAAATTTTACCTAAGTTGAGATTTTTACAGATCTTTATGTTTATAAAAAATAGTTTTTAGAAAATGTCTATCTCTATATTGTGTGCAACCAAAATGCTGGATAGACCGTTGAACTAAAAATTATGAAATTTTGAATTTATACATCTTTTGGCTAATTCGTAACAAAGTGAGGTCGGCTGATTTTTTTTTTTTATTTTTTTTTGACTACTTGTCCCAATTCACTTGTAGTATTATATTACCAAAAGTTTTCAAAGTAGCTCTAATGATTTTAATAAATAAAGAACCTGGTGTTGAGTTAGTTTCGGCTCTGACGTCTTCAAGAATCATTTGATTTTTTAAACTCAGTTTCTATATCATAAGAGCATATAATAAATACTATCACTTAAACAGAAAAAATGAAATTAACTTCAAAGTTTTGCAGATAGAAGACTTTGAAACTTAAACCTGGTGGAAATAAAAATAAGTTCAAGTATTTTTCAATTGTTCTACTACAGTTGAAAAAGAATGAAATAGTATTAATAATAAAAATATAAGATATGGTTGTCTGTTCTTAGGAAATCGAGACAGTCTCATTAATGTTCAATTAATTGTTTTTAAGCATGTTTTTGTTTTGTAGTATCACCTGGTTGGTATTCCGAATGGTTGAGAGCTGTGAGAGGTTCTCAGAAAATATAGACAATAAGCTTAATTAATTATCCATGAGCGGGTGGAAAGATATTCTGCAAAGCGAATTCAATGGTGTTAATTTTTTTATTAGAATCGTTAAAAATCCTTTTCCATTCTTTTTTTTGGCTAATGGATGATATTAAAATTTTTAATGCTCATTAATTAAAGGCCAAAAACAATGATAAGCTATTGATTAGTGATAATCTAAAGATAAAATATCTAATGTTCTTTTGATATTTTTTATCAGGCTTCTCTTGGAGTAAAAATTAATGTATGGATTTAGAATGAACGGTATACATGGTATGGTATACTATTGCTCACCAAACATTTTCAAACAAACATGTACTTTCATTTGTTCAATTTTAACCAAAATCTTGAGGTACTTCATCTAGCCTCTAGATAGCTTAAATATCAAATCCCAAAGCTCTGCGACTAACCGTAGACGAAATACATATGAACCAGGGGCGGTGACTATTCAGCCAGAGGATTCTGTCCAAAAAAGAATAATTCATTTTTGAAAATTTTATTTTATTCTTCGCAAATTTTTTCAAATTTAACATTAGATTTTGTTTCATTTGATATTAAAGACAGAGCGAACAGTCTGTCTTCACTTTGACTACTTCCAGGGGCAAGTAAAAATAATCTACCTTTCTATCTTATTTGCTCTGTCTGAGTACTTTCAATAAATATTTTTTTTTTGGTTGCTATAAAATAATAAGTTTGGAGGAAAAAATTATGATACCTATGGTTTGCGAGTACGGCTTGCACTTAGCCTCTTTGTTTTTATTAATATTGTGTCTACCTAATTATAAAATTGTTTTTGTCGTTCTCATAGTAATGTATTGAAAAAACAATGATTTTATTCGTACTTTTTTTTTATTATATAAATTTTGTTGATGTTGAGTGTACAGTAATAGATGGTAGGCTGGGACGGCGCGCCGTCCGGTCGGGCGAGTCAAACCCTTAACTGATATGCCAATCCAGTTGCCTAAATACCGGGGGCTCCTAGGATCGAGGTGTCGCTATTAAATGGCTGGAGTGATGCTGCTATTGGGAAAAAGCGAGCGTGCCGCGACAAGTTTGTCTGGTAATGCTTACCTTACCCTCTGCTCACTAGACAAGCTGAATGCAATCCTTCACATTATATCCTATATCATTACCTGATATAGAATATTTTTATTAATTATAATTTGTCTTTGACATCTAGCTCTCTATCCAAGGTCCATTTATTATCAAGAAATATTTGATTAGTTCACTTTTTATATTAGATACGAGAAAGAAAAGTGAAAAAAATTCAATAGTATCATATGTATTTGATAGTAGCAATACTCGATAATCAGAAAATACATAGGAATATTTTAAAGAAATTAAAATATGAAAATCTTATTACAAATAAGTATTTTCGACTGGTTCAAGCGGTTTTATTTCAGGAAAGATTGGTATTACTTGATTAAAGAAAAACAGACTAAAAACCATATTACTAAAAATAATTAAACTTAATTTAAAAGTGAAACAACATCATCGACTTACAATCTTAGCTAAGTCAAATAAGAATCATTTGTTACTAAAGCCCATACAGATCGAGAATTTATGGAAATGTAAAAAAAAAAAAAACTTAAGATCATGCTGGATTTTATTTAGTAGGTTGTTTCAAAGTTGAGTATTCGGCATCCCTACTTGATTAATAATTCCCTAAAGGTTTTTGCTAATGAGCCTATTAAGACCGAGTTGGAAATGTTTTGGATGTGATTAAAATGCAAGGACCTCCTCATTTGGAGTCAAGACACAGGTTTTTAGCATATCAAAAGTCTGGGTCTGGGAGTTTACGATTATCTTTGTTTCCTTTTTCCCATTTTAAGAGAAACAATAGTAGGTATTTGATCAATATATGAAATCAAAAAGAAAAGAAACTAAACAAAAGTTATAAATATGTTTAATGAAAAAGATTTAGGTAATTTGACCAAATTTAAAACAAAATCTCGAAGAATATAAATAAGTAATAAATAAAATATTTAAAAAATTCTAATTCTATTTTTTCTTGAAATTATCGGGTTTCTGGAAATCAAAACTAAAAATATATTTTATATTTTTTTCTAACCTTGTCCTATATTATTGTTTTAGTCTAAATCGCAAATTTCTAAACAGATTTGATTAAAATTTGGACCACATGTTGACATATTTTCAACTTAAGATTACTTTAAATTAGGCTTAGTGACTTAAGAGCCAATTGATTAATTGATTATCCATTTGATTTCTTAAAAAGAAACAAAAAGAACTTTCAACTCTGTATGCGGGCCCTTTTGAAAAAATAAGCAAGTATCTTTGGAGACCAAAAGTTTGCACAAAACAGAACCGAGAGGGGTCAAAATTCACCAACTCAACCGAAAAACGTTGACGAAAAACTAATATTAAGTGTATTTGAGTCTTTAGAAATCTTAAAATAGTATAATAAAAATCCACACTATTGCCTGAATAGCAAAATTGAATTACCAACTAGTTCTTTACTAATTTATTTTTCAAGAATTTAAAATACCAAAGTGAAAAAATATTCACTTATATATTATATAGGTATATGTTTATTTGCATCAAGCAGAGGACAACCTCAATGATTTCTCCTTAAGAATTTATAGCTGTTGGAAAATATTTTATATCAGTTATTTATTTTCTATTTCAAAAAGTCAGGGATGTTTATTATGATTAAGTAAAATTACTCCCAATCATTTATTTAAAATAGAAAGCTTAAGATAGAAGGATGTTATGATAGATCCATAGATCAAGATCAGATTTCTTAACAAGGGCTGCACAATTTCCTGAAATTTGTCAGATGTCATACGAAGCCTGCCTACTTAGCTTATGTGTTGAAGTGTGTGGGCAGAACTTTCTTTACTCTAAACAAAGAGGGCTCCTTTAAAAAAGGAGATTCTGTCTCTAGACTCTGAATCCCATAAGAAAGCAATGAAGGCTGGTCGCATCCTGGTGGACCGGCTTGATTAATAAGAGTACCTGGACCTCATTTCCAAGGAGAGTCGACAAAAAATCAATTTATTTCTAATCATAAATATTAAAGATGTGGCTATAAAATTAAAAAAATATTTGGTTAATTTAATTTTAATATTAATCTAAATAAATAAATAAAAGATCTTTTCAAATCGGGTATCGAAGAATCATTAAGGTCTATTAAAAGCATGATCTTTACACCATTGCATTAAAAATAAATACAGTGAAACCCCTGAAATTTGAACTAATTGAGGCTGTAGCCTGTTCGGATTTCAATTTGTTCGGATTAGCCGAAAGCTGGTGGTTTGGATATCTTATTGAAAAAATGGTTCTCTTTCTATCCTTGAGAAGCTAAAGAAAGTTACAATAAAAGAAGTTATTTACTGGGTTGCAGAATCGTGGCAAAATACAAGTGTAAACTTACTGTGGAGATCTTTGGCCTAGCCTCGAGTTCGAGAAAATACTTAACCAAACTTAAATTTGTCAAAAAAACTCGTTCGGATTTCCCAGGAATTGGGATTTCCGAGGTTCGGATTTGAGGGGTTTCACTGTAAATAAAAAACGATTGAATTCCATTTCAGTTGTAGTAGTATATGTAATAGAATAATTCATTTTTTTAATGTCTTCGAATTTTGAAAGCATTAGTTAAATTTAATATTATGTGATACGGTGAGTTTTAGGATAGGTAATAGTTTGGGAACAATACTATCAGGTATAATTACAGCCGATCTAGTCCCAATCATATTACGTGTGGCTTTAGTGAAGCATACAGGGACTAAGATTTACAAATGGGAGGCTTCTTTGAAAGGGAGGGGATGAAAAACGCGAGACCAGAAATCTATGTTTAGTGAAGTGAGTGGCATGAAGATCGTTGTCTACTGGGTGCTCGGGTTGCATATGCTAAGCGCAAAGGGGTATTGCTATTCTCTTTTGAGACATTGGCGCCTTTTAAAGTTGATAAATACTAATAAAAATTGAATACCTATATATTGTAATATACTGTACTATGGCCTAATAATCTTGGTAAATCTTGCAAATATTCATAAGATCAATAATATCTCGAAAAGCTTCATTTAAGCGAAATATCCGATTTTCTAAGATTCAACAGCCCTACATGATAAAATTGGATATTAACCGAAAAAAGGCATTCGCCAACTCGTTTATCCCTATGACTTTTAGAGGGTGGAACTGTCTTCCCGGGTACATATAATCTTAAGTCTTTCAAGACCCGCATCCACTCCGACCCAATCCCTGAAATCTCTTCTTCTTTTTACGATACAAGAGTCCATCGCGGACTACAGAGGTTGTACCTTTTTGGTGCCTCTTCTTCTGGTATCAATTTCATTGCAAAAAAAACTTCAATTCTCTCCTCTAAACATAATACCAACAAATTTAAGAAGAGGATAGTTTTGAATTGGATAATCTATCTGATCTTTAGAAAGATTCAAGAAGCTATGTAGGCCTGCCGAAAAAAGAAAACCTTATCGACAATACATAGATAGTCCTATTCCGCTACACTTAACAAGATTCTCATCTGTATCAAAAAACAAACCAAACGAAATTACAATATTTTCTAGAAATCTTTCACAAGGAATTTGAAAACATAGATTTTTTTTATAAATTAGATACTCTTTAACGTTTCTGATAACCAATTTGACATATATCTTGAAAGAAAGATAAGAATTTATTTTTCTAATAAAAAAAAGCCAAATTCAATTCTCTTTCACCTAAGCCTCACAACTTAATATTGAAAAGATATAAGAACAAGAGAGTTTCATATTGGTTATTGTCTTACACTTAGGACTCACCTTATTGATTTCTTCTTAAAAAAAAAAATGAAAAAATCTTCAATTTACGATAGAAAATAGTTCTAAATTAGGCAAATTTCAAAATAATTTTAAAGGCAAGTTAACAGATTAATAATTTTCTATTCATTTAAATTACCAATTAATAAAAAAAAATCACGATTATTCAGGCTGAGGCATAAAGATCTACCACATTTTGAAGAGGTATAAAAAATGAAAAAATTTAACTAGATTTAAATTGAATATATTTTTGAAAAGAACATAATATATATATATTTTAATGTGATTTAAACATTATCAGACAAAGATGAAAATTCTAGCCCCTTTGACCAAACTCAACCAAATTTTATATATTTATTCTGAGGACCCCCAGAAGACTAGAAATGCAAAACCTAACCAAATTTTGTATAGATAGTTTGGTCGAAAGGGCTAGAATTTTCATTTTTGACCCTCCACCCCATTTTTGGTGGTTAGTTTTTGTATTTCTAGCCTTTTGGGGGTCCACTGAATATGTATACAAAATTTGGTTGAGTTTGATCGAAAGGGCTAGAATTTTCATTTTTGACCCACCTTTTTCATCTGATATAATGTTTAAAACATATTTTATGTTCTTTTCAAAAATATTGATTTTTCATCAATTCTTCATTAAATTGTACCAATCCGACTCCAAAAGAGAATATCTTGAATTTATTAGATAAAAAAATGTGGTCCCTAAAACAAGGGACGAATTCATTTACAAACAAAACCTGTTGCTTGTGCTAGAGGCCATATTTTTTCTAAGGCATTAATTGTCTAGAAGTAAAAACACATAAAACAATTATTTAATTAAATGCATAAAATTTGCATTGTTTAAAAGAGTAAAGGCCAAAGGGAACGTTATTTTGCATTAGAAATTTATTGAAAGAGATTCGAGGATATATTATAATTCATATCCTGATTGACAAAAAAGCGGCTTTTCTTTTTAAAGAGGGAGAGTTCTTTGAAGTTAAGGATTCGCCGCTTTCGAAGATATTTTTACATCCATAGACGAAGGAAGTAGAAGTAGCCAATGTGAATAAAGGGTGATTTTTTTCGTTCTTTTTTAACAACGCTTTCTTTTTGATCTCTTATGCTATACGGGATTTGCTACTCCTCCTATTAATGTCCAAACGAAAAAAGTTCAGCCCTTGATTTGCCGTACAGCCCTTTGCCATACAATCGAGGTTTCATATTCATGTGCATATATCAAAGAAAATGAGAGAGCTTTTCATAAAATAGTCGTTTGATCTCGCTTTTAACAAGTGAGAAAATTGTTCAGTTTCACCCACCATAATGACTAAAAATTTTAAAAAATATTAAAAAATTTAATTTAAAGTTTAATCTTGATGAAAAAAATAATATCATAAATTTGGGTTAGATAATTTTTATGAAAATTTCTGTATCAAAATTTAGGATTATTCTCATTTCTAACTGAGAATAGTTAGTTATAATTATAAGCAGGCGCCTAAATCTTGGTATAATTTGCAAACATGAGAGTTAATTTAGTTAGAGAAAATTGGACTAATTTAGATTCAATTAATTCTCTTAATTATAAGTGTTAAAACCTGATGAAGCAACATATCAGATACCTCGGTTAGGTTAAATTTCAATTTCTCTGGAATTTACTGTTTTTGAGCTTTTGCAACTACAGATTAATTATCCACCCTGAAACTTGAAAATGTTGATCAGCGCCTTAAGGGAACAGCTTATCTATCTGGTTGATCTTCCTAAAAATATTTTATATTTCTGCAGAGTGATAACTTCTGCCTACTAAATTTTTTAATAAAAAAATTTTTTAATAATGAGGTTAATTTCGAATAAAAATCTTTGTTTTGATAATATTAATAAAAAGAATTTTGAGATAAATTTTTTCTCATTATAAAAACATTTATTTAACACAAAAACGATTTCAAGAAATGGGAATTTTACACTAGTGATTTTGTTATATTCTGTTGGCTGCAAATAACCTTTTATTTTTAAATTTATGAATAACTAATTAACTAGAATGTCAAACCTATTGGAAAATGTATCATTCGATTCATAAAAGTTGAATTATTGATCTGTATAAATTTGGTGAAAATGGTATAATTTGTATAGAAGTTATAGCCCTTTTAAAAACTCGGTCCATTTACTTCTATGTTAAAAGGACAATTTTCAATAATTTATTTCTCGATAATGGGACAGATGATCAACTTCAAATTTCGGGAATAAATATTTAATACATCAATGATTCGATGGTAAGAATTTGAGAATTTTCTTATAAAAATGATAAACAGTCCCGAACCCCCTTAAGAAGTGTAGTTGCATTTTTATTAGGGTTCGATGGTCACAGCTTCCAGTATCTCTGTTTACGTCTCTTCATTAGTTCCTTTTTGCTTTAATGAAATTACGGTATTTTGTGATAGGTCTTTGTAAAATCGTCATTGTGGTATACGGGATCAAAAAGTTTGAAGAGACCTGATTTAGACTGTTACCGATTAAGAACCAGAGGTGTTAAATGTTACTGAGGATCATAATAGGAATCGTTAAATTGAAAGTTTTTGTGCCGAGAGTAGCAGAATTTTTATATATTGAAGGAGACAACAAAAGAGTGTCTTCTGCTGGAATTATAAATTTTATTTATTTATAACGAGAATATAGTTTCGAGGGCTTTGCCCTCTTCATCAGTCTATTACAATTGATTCACAGGAATTAATTTATGAAGAGGGCAAAGCCCTCGAAACTATAGTCTCGTTATAAATAAATAAAATGTACAATTCCAGCAGAAGACACACTCTTTTATTGTCTCCTTCAATAGGAATCGTTGCTTTATATTGGATTGGCAACTAAGTAATTGCTGATTTTTTTTTTTTTTTTTTTTTTTTTTTTGATAATCAAAGACAATTTTTTCATGGAACTAAATAACTTTATTCTGTAATGTATTGCCCATTTTGATCAATGACCTTTTGCCATCTTTCAGGCAGCATCATAATCCCACGTTCATAAAACTTCTGGTTTTTATTAGCAAAAAACTGAATCAGGTACGATTTGACATCATCATCATTATTGAAATTTTTATCATTCAAGGAGTTTTGTAAAGATCGAAATAAAAAGTAATCAGATGGTGCAAGGTCAGGACTATATGGTGGATGTGGCAAAACATCCCAGCCAAGCTCCAATAATTTTTGCCGAGTGACCAAAGATGTGTGTGGCCTTGCATTGTCATGATGGAATACAACACCTTTTCGATTTGTCGATTCGGCCCGCTTTTCTTCAACTGCATTGTTTAATTTCGTTAGTTGTTCAATGTAGACAACAGAAATGATCGTTCGGTTGGGTGGTCAGAGTTCAAAGTAGACAATTCCTTTGTAATCCCACCAAACTGATAACAAAACCTTCTTTTGATGAATACCAGCTTTTGATGTTGTTTGAGCTGGTTCACCTGGCCTGCTCCACGATCTTTTCCGCTTGATATTGTTGTAAACAACCCATTTTTCATCGCCAGTTATCAGTCGTTTTGAAAATGGATCATTTTCATTACGTTTCTTTAGCAAATCGCAGATGTTAATGCGTTGCGTTAAATGCGTTTCTTTCAGTTCGTGAGGAACACATGTATCGAGTTTTTGAACATAGCCAAGTTGTTTTAAGTGATTTTCAATGCATGTATGTAATACATGAAGCTTCTCTGCAATCTCACGTGTTGTACTGTGACGATCCGAATCGATTATTGCTTTGATTAGGTCGTCATCAACTTCAACTGGACGACCAGAGCGTTTTTCATCTTTGAGTGAAAAATCACCAACGAAATTTGGCAAACCAATTTTGACACTGCCGTTCTTTTAAGGCTTCGTCGCCATAAACAGCACATCACTTTTTGTGAGCTTGCGATGCGTTTTTCCCTTTGCGGAAAAAAAAGCAAAATATGACGAAATTGTTCCTTTTGATCTTCCATTTTTCAACGAACGCCAAACGAAAACTACGCAACCGATCAAAAAACTTTTTTTACTGATTGACAGCTGAATTGCCAACTATCAAATAACAAAATGTGTTTTACATTACGACTACGCCAGCAAACGTAAAAATTCAACTGAAGCCATCTATGAGTGAAATCCGCAATTACTTAGCTGCCAACCTTATATATGAAGGCCATTAGAAGAATATGACAGAAAGCATGTTTCAACTATTTATTTGTTTCTTAACTGAATAAATGGAATCTAGAATAATGATGAACCCAAAAAGTTACATTGAAACTTTCGACAAAACTTTTTATTATTCTAACCTTTCTAATTAATTATCTTTTGCTTTGTGGTTTCAATATTTTAATTTCAATTTTTCTAAAAAAAAAGCGATCAAAATGCTAGAAAGAGAACGATGCTTTGTGTCATCTGTATATTTATTTTTCATTGGGGTTCCAAGGAAGGGAAAAAGAGCCCACAAAAACATTCCATCTGCTTTTTCATCTCGACGTCTTTCATGTTTTTATTGCTTACCCCCTGAGGCATCCCGAGGGAGGTTTGACCTCTGTGCTGGCTTGACATGTCCAGAAAAAAAGCAGAATGCTTGAAATGTTTTTAGTTGTTACAATCTGAAATAATGAATATTGCACAAAGATCGAGTCTAAAAAAGTACTATTTAGTAGGATGAGGAATCGATATTATTATTATTTTTTTTTTAATTTATTTCTCATATTTGCAAAATAACATTTGGCTAGCTTATACTCATATGGTGAATACCATATAAGGTCAGGTGGGGTAACTGGGGCCGGGGGTCCTGTAACCCCAGAGCTTTTTAATTTTACCGCATTTTTTTTAGCGCAATTCACTTTTTCATATCGGTAGGAAATTTTCAGTGTTCCTGAATTAAAGAAATTTCTTTAAGTTTATTTTATACTTAAGTACTTAGTTAAGTTAATTACTTATTTACTTATTTACCAAGTTATGTGCTTACTTCTTACCTAGTTGCCTTACCCAGTTCCTTGAAAATATTGAGACTTTCTTAAGCATAAGAACTTATTTAACTTTATTTCAATGAGTAAAATGAAATTATTTTGTTTAGTTGTTTGATTTATGATACTTTTTTTTTGAATTTTCTGTAATAAAAATCGATTTTAAAAATTATACTTGGCGTTTAAACTTATCTACCTTAAAAAATTCAATAGAATAAAAAAAAATAGAGGTCTTGGTGCAACTGGGCCAGCCTAGTCAGGGCCCAATTACCCCGAATCGCTTACATCTTTGATTATTTTTAATCCATATACAAATGAGACTAATTCTACCTACGGCCAGGGCCTTGAGGGATAGGGGAACATGTCCAACTGCTCAAAAGATGTTAAAAATTAAAAAAACAGCAAATAGGCTGGGCTGGTCCAATTACCCCACAACGCGTTTAACTGGGTTAACCGCAAAACTTTACATTCAACTTAAGATAATTCCAAAATTTTGAATAATCAAAAGTTGAAAGTATCATGATTATTTGAAGAAAATTTCATCTTTCAATTAATAGTCACGGGATCTATAAATTAGTTATAGCCAAAAATATGGAGTACTATCCTTGGAAAACAAAAGAAGCTGGCCCAGTTACCCCATCTGACCTTACCTACTCTTAAGGGATATTAAATTATTATAAAATTGTGGATACTATTGCATTATTTAAGATACGATGTGAGTTAGGCGTACAAAAATGCTTTAATTATAGGGTAGAAAATGTCAAGGGCCTAGCACCTTAGGGGCATCACCTAAAAATAAGTTAACGTAGCCAATCCTCCCGAGTTAAGCGGTACAGTCCTGCTTGTTCTAGGTCTTGTGATATAGAGTCGATATTGATATATCAGATTGATGTTAATGACTTGCCTTGCTATGTTTACTAAGAAAGAATTATAAAAATGACAAATATTCAAGGAAAATAACTATTTGAGCCCTGAAGAAGTCAACAAAGTTGATGAAACGTTGGCAATAAAATATAAATTATTTGCATAAAAAATATAGTCTTTATTATATATATATTGATGAGCTCAAATAAGTTATTTATATGATAGTAGAGAGCCATGGCATTTAAAATTTGCTATGGGCCTAAAATTTCTAGATGCCACTGGGCAGGGCATGGGATTCAACTTTACGGGAGGGAGCTAAAGGTAATTCAATTAAATAATTAATATTATAAATAATACTAAGCTTTGTGACTTTGAGCCGATAATATATGATCTATCTTATGTCTAAAGGCTCCTTTGGACCTGGAGGCAGTAGGTTTTAGCCGTTGAACCACACCTGGTGTGAATTGAAAACCATATGAATAAAAAAAAGTGTCGATACAAAATTGTAAATTCATAACAAGATGTCACTTCTCTTTTTCATTATATAAAAAGGCTTGTCTATGATAATTGGGTGGGCGGATCTGCGTGAATAAATAGGGAGTGAGGAGACGACGAGATATGCTGAGAATAACTAATCAGTAATTGCAGGTATCAGAAAAAAAAATGAAAAATACATGCATTATCATTAAGAAGAAATTTATAATGGCGATTAAAAATTAATAAATAAAATAATGTAAGGAGGATAGAAAAATTATACGATGACTTCATTAGTAAACTTTTTTGTGAATTAAGCATTGTTTCGGACACGTTCTCATATTTAAGGAAAGCCCTTAAAATTGAGGGGAGTGGTTTGGCGACAATAGGAAACGCCCCTACGTCAAATATCGACTGTAAAAGGAAATGAGTAATTTGTATATGTACTCTATTCCTAACCCTAGCCCGAATTCCAATATCTAAAGCGGGTTCTATTTTTTAGAAACTACCCTTTATTCCTCTATTACTGTTCAAATATTATCATAGAGTGCTAACAAAAAGGGTATAGGAAATTAAATTAACATTTTTACTAAATATAAATTTCTAATTAATTGAATTATAATTGTGAAGTATATTTTTCCTCTGACAAAATTACTTTTTAATAACTATTTGAGGATCGTGGAACAAATAAATATTAAACGGTACAATTGAAAAGTTTTTAATTTTGCCAAGAGTAGCAGAGTTCATAAAGAGAAACAAAGAGGTTGTCCTCTGCTTGATGCAAATAAACATACACACATTTAGGTATATATCAAAAATATATATCTGTATATATATTATTTATTTGTTTGAGACTATAATTTCGAGGGGTTGGCTTTCATGGTCAGTTTGTTTTAATTATAAATGTTATTTTTCATGGGGTCAGTATCACATGGATTTTGAAAATTTTTTGATCTTTACTTAGCCGAGAGCCAGTTAGAATTAATTTTAAGGCTAAGTAAATATCAAAAAAATTTCAATATCCATACGATACTGACCCCATGAAAAATAATATTTATAATTAAAAAAGACTAATGATGAAGTCCAAGCCTTCGAAACTATAGTCTCAAACAAATAAATAATATATTAATATATATATGGTATATATATATATATATATATATATATATATATATATATATATACAGATATATATTTTTGATGTGTGTGTAAGTTTATTTGGATCAAGCAGAGGACAACCCCTTTGTTTCTTTTTATGATTAAACGGTACGCTCAGCGAGCTACTTTCTGTCGATTTCGCTAAAATATTTTGATTACTATTTTATTAATTGCTTATTTGTGTTTACAGATGTTAGAAGCGTGGATAAAAATCATTTTCAAACATGATTTTTTTCCTCACTGTCTGGATTTCGATATCCACAATAACTTGAGAACGAATGATCGTAGAAAGTTCATTCTGGTGCCAAAATGTTTGTATTTCCAAAACGAAGAGCTCTTTAGATTTTCAGTTTTCTAGCCTCAGATCAAAAATGCATGAAATCAGAAAAAAAAAATCGTTATATGGGGACAAGTGTGGTTAATAGCTTGAAATTTAGTTCAATATTTTGTATTATTAAGTTGCGTTTTTATTTAAATTTTCAGCTTTATTGCTCAAACAGTTGGCTGATAAAAAAAATTGCAAAAGACGAAAATTTACAGACAGCGGACAATTATTCCTCAAATATTTTATTCAGAACTATGTTAACTGAAAATCTTTTTATAAGTTGATAATTTTAATTCTAGGGAATATTCCCGGGGATATTTATAATTTATTTTAGTTTTTTCTATTTTAAATACAGTACGACTGTAGATGAATTAATAAAATATAAGATTAATTTAATTTTAATTTTAATTTCTCAGTAATGATATAATTTGGCTTATATACAATTATTTAAATATCAAACTATAATGAGGAAAAATAGAGAATATGAATAAATGAAGATTTTTTATAGATTAATATGTTGACTAATTCCAATCTTTCTTTAAATAAAAATATCAGCCATACTTATATAACTGTTTTTTTGTTAAAACAAATGATGTATATTTATATTATTTTTCACTCCTTTACCAATGTTTTCACAAGCCGGGAGAACATAATATAATATAAGCCTCCTGTGTATGCATAGTGCATGCTTCTAACACGAAGCTGCTTGATCAAATACACACAGATCGTTTCAAGCTACCTAGCTAAGAAGAACATCTATTGGACTAAATGGAGGGAAATCTTGGGAAAAAACACACCCTTCTGTAGCATCTGAAAAGGAAAGGCCCTCGTCCTTTGGTGAGTGTCAGCAGCCAGGATGTTTGACACCCAGATGGGGTGCAGAGGAGATCAACCAAATCTCAACTAAATCTAACTCCATCTTTTATTTGCTACTTAAAGAGAATGAAACTGTAAAAATTTAATTCTTAGAAATTAATTTTATATATAGGTGGAAAAAATCTGGCGCGACTGCTGCACATCACATGCCTGGGGGAGTTCCTAACTACAATAATAGAATTGTATTCGGAAAAAATTCACAAATCATCTTAAACTTTCAATGTTAGTGAGTACCTACCTACGTTTTTATTTTATTTGTTTATTTTTTTTTAATGCAGACTTGTGTGCTTCCTGTTTGACCATTAACGTAAATATACAAGTTTTAGCTCATTTCCGAGTTTATGGGGTAAAAAGTTAATCCTGCATTTTTTCGGAATTTCTCAAAAAGTACGAAAGGAATTTTGATTAACTTTTAATTAAAATACGGTTCTAAGAGTGAATCTTCTATTAGTATTATTGGTCTATTTTGAAAAGCATCCAGGATGACAAAAGAATGCTTATAAATACGAGCCATATTCGATAGGTTTAGAGGTGAATTTAAGTTTTGCAAAATGGGGTGTAAAATAGCGTCTGGACCTGAATAGAAGGCCAAGTTTACATACAACATATTTTGCTTCATAGATAACGTGAACATTAGGGTGGTCCTTATTATGGGCATTTTCGAATTTTTACGCTGACAAGGGCTCATATGGTTTGAAAAAATATTCCCCAAGTTTCAAGTCTCTATCTCAATTATAACCTGCGCCACCAGCGAAGTAAGTTTCTCATCAAAATAACATGGGGTTTTTGACATTGAAAGATCAATTTTTTTATTCAGGCCAAAGTAATGGTAGTAGTAACTCTTTAGACAATATCCTTATAATAGTAGCTATCCTTCAGAATGTTTAGAGATTTTTAGCTATTATAATTTTCGAGTCTATAACTTAGTAACACTAAGATATAGCAGTATTTTATCTAGCTGTAACTCCAAAATTATAATATCTAAAAATCTTTAATAATTCTGATGGATAGCTAGTATTATAAGAATAAAGTCTACAGAGTTTAAAATTTTTTGAACCATTACTTTGCCCGGAATCAAAAATTGATCTTTCAATGGCAAAAACCCCATGTTATTTAGATGAGAAATTTACATCTCGGGGGGCACAGGTTAGAGATAGGGACTTGAAACTTGGGAGATATTTTTTTTAATTATTTCGAACCATATGAGCCCTTGCCAGCGTAACAATTTGAAAATACCCAAAATAAGAACCACTCTAGTGAACATTCCAAGAGAGGTCAGAGCCTAGAGTGAAACACAATATTGATATTTTATCCAAGAAATTCGATCGAATTGAGAGAAATATTTTCAAAATACAGTATTAATTTATGCATTTTCTATAATTTATTTTATTGTCTTGGAACGGATTTTCAAGCTAGGTAATGAATATTCTGTTGAATTCTTAAAAAATAATAAATTCATAAGAGGGAGAATAAAAATTAAACAGTTGAGAAAAATAATTTTGAAAATTTAAAAATAAAATAACATTTCTCTTCTATAAAGAATAAGTTAGGTAAGCCTTTTCTCAGTTGAAAAGTCAAAGGAAGTTTATTCGTCAGTCAGTCATTGAACAGCTCTAGACAGAGTGTTGGCTGCATACGTTGGAACGCCAAGCAGTTAAACATCATGAATATTTAGTAGGGACGAGAGCCGTCATACTCACTTGTTCAGTCAATTTATATACAGACACCAGCAAACATAAATTCACATAGGTAGATATATAATAAAGAGGCGCCGGATTTATCTTTTCTCTCTCTTTCTTTTTTAAACATATTTTTCTTTCATTATGAAGGGAAACCAACTCAAAAGGAGAGAGAGAGAGAGAGATGTGGGGGGACGAAAATGTTACTCAGGTTTGGTTGATTTCCAACCAATTAAATGCAAGGCTATATAAATAGACTGGGAATCGAGAAATAATTATTAATTATTAAAATAATGACTTGTTGACTGATCGTTAGGGTTGATTTATGATTTTAATAATTTAATAAGATGGTGGGGAGAAGAATACATCAATTCAAGTTTATTATAAAACCAGTAACTAATGGAATTCATGTATTCATGGAAATAAAAATTTACTTTAATTTTTTTTTTTTGAGTAATAATATTCATATTTGTAAATGATAAATAGTAAAATAAAGTATCTTATCTTATTATATTAAAGGAGCTAAGTTTGTATATACATCCGGTCGCATTCTCGAAAACGGCTTTAACGATTTGGATGAAATTCACGGGTTAGGAGGGTTTTGTGTTGGACATTCGATCTGTCACGGTCTCATCTTCGGCTAAGTTGTTTTTGATGGGTGTTTTGTTAATTGAAATAATTATTCACAGGTGGTTGTCTCGATAAAAATCTTTATTTACATTTTTATTCAATTTCCTTTTAATAAATAATTGTTTTTTTAATTTTATATCCCACAATAAGATATTACAATTATTATTATATACCTATTAAAAATTGGACAATTTTATTGATTAAAAATCGAGCTTTAAATCCCACAAGTATTAATTTGACAATTTAATTGATGAACTCAAAAATTGTTATTTAATTTAAAAAAAAAATTATACCGTATTTATTTATATACCATACCTATATACACATAATCTGTTGGCCACTGAAAGCTAGAAATGCAAAAACTGGGTGCGTGGGCGGGGGTAGATGTGGGGGCGCAGGAAGTGGGGTGCAGGGGGTGGGGTGAAGTGAGGGGTGTCCGGGACGGGGGGAGGGGTTCGGGGATTAATATATAGCTATTAACTGAAGCAAAAATTTACCGAGCATCGCTCGGTGGTCAGGTACTTTAAAACTATTTTCCATTCCTCGTGTGTATATTAGGGTACTCCTTATTTTGGATATTTTCGAATATTTACGAGGACAGGGGCTCATATGGTTCTAAATGAATAAAAAAAATATCCCCCAAGTTTCAATTCTCTATCTCAATTTTAGCCTAATGCTACACAGCGATTAAGTTTCCCATCTAAATAACATGGGGTTTTTGGCATTGAACGATCAATTTTTTATTCCGGCCAAAGTAATGGATCAAAAAATTTGAAACTTTAAAGTTTATCCTTATAATAGTAGTTATCCCTCAGAATTTTTACAGATTTTTAACTTTATAATTTTGGAGTTTATAACTTACTAATACTAAGATGTAGCAGTATTTTATCTTGATATAACTCCAAAATTGTAATAGCTAAAAATCTATAAAAATTCTGAAGGATAGCTACTATTATAAGGATAAAGTCTACAGAGTTTAGAATTTTTTGAACCATTACTTTGGCCGGAATAAAAAGTTGATCGTTCAATGCCAAAAACCCCATGTTATTTAGATGGGAAACTTAATCGCTGTGTAGCACTAGGTTAAAATTGAGATAGAGACCTGAAACTTGGGGGATATTTTTATTTATTTATTTAGAACCATGTGAGCCCCTGTCCGAGTAAATATTCGAAAATATTTAAAATAAGGAGCAACCTAGGGTATATTACCATATTTTTCAGAATATTAATTTATAATTTATGTCCACTATCAACAAATAAAGGTGGCTATTTGTTTGTTGTACAACAAAATCATCAAAATGTTGTATAGTAATGTTTTTATAACAATCTTATCAAAAGATTTCTTATTTTATCCAACTGATGATTTAGAAAATTAGACAAAATGGCGGCAAAAATTGATAAACATTTAATTTTTTTTTCTAAATGTTGGATGAACGACTGTTTTTGGGTAAATACAAACTACTTCAATTACAATTCTCAGCGTAATTGGTCAGATAATTCTGGAGATATTCAGCAAAAATAGCGATTCGTTTCACTAAAAACTAGCAATTTACTAATTTATAATTACAAAATTCAAGTAAGTACTATAAAATAATAATAGTAAAAACATAATTTTAAATCTTCAAATGATAAAAAATTTCTAAAAGTGAGAAGAACATGGGAAGAAACTGAGGAATAAAACAGCCTTGACCGTGAGGGGACGTTGGCCCTTCAAATTCATCTTTCAAACCAAGACAGCCCCATTACGATTCCTTGGAAAATTCAATTATGAAACCTAATCCGATTGCTCGAGGAAAAAAAAGGATGGATGGATGGAGGATATTCATTCTTGTTGAATAATCAAGTTTCTTTATCTTATCTCAACGTCTTAAAGGAATATATTTTAAGTCATTCAATGGTACAATGATTTATTAGTGTGATGTGATAAATGAAACATTGAAAGATTATTTTAAAAAATACATAAAATTTTTTCAAATGAATAAATTTTAGTATACCTACAGAGGAAACAGTGGCGTGCGGTCCATGGATGATGTGGATGCGGTGCATCCCTAAAATGTCAAACATTTAGAATATTTTCATAAATATATAAGGTCGACTTCAAAATTTCAGGAGGATCTTTACATTTCCAAATTATTATCCGTTATTTCAAATATTTCTATAAAAAACATTTTTTGTTTTGAAAAGTAGGTAGTATATTGGTTCTCGAAATGAAATAAAATTGTTGCATAATTTCAAAGGGCAATTAAAATGAATGATTTTTCCGAAAAGGGTGCAGATAGAAAGCTTGAGGTTCCTGACTGGTATATCTTCCAGTTCAGGCATGTCAAAGACAAGTCCAGGCGAGTTTTAGTCGAATAAAAATTGTTCTCACTAAGAAAGTATTAAAATAGAAATAATAGAAAAAAGGAATAAAGATGATTCGAGAATCTTTGGACTAATCCATTTCTAAGAACTTTCAATAATATAAGATAGGAAATAACTAAGGGTGCTATAGACAAGTCATAACTTGCTTATAGCAATAGAATTAAGAGAAATTAAAGATTTTCTTATAGGACAGGCTGATTCATTGTGGAAGATGGTCAATTTTCACCTGAGGGACTGTAGAGTTAAGTCACAAGATTTAATTTCTGTCTCCTACTCTCACTCACAAAAAGCAATATCCGTTTGGGGCGAAGGTCCCAAAACATATTTTTTAAAAATCTAATGTTAAATTTGAAAAATAACGAAAATGATGGCATATTTAGTGAAATTTGCAAAATAAAAATCTAAGATTAAAATAAAATTTCAAAAAATGAAGGATACATTTTTGGACAGCATCCCCTGGTTGAAAAGTCACCAACCGCCACTGATAGCTACACATTTAAGAAATACAATCAATAAAATTATCTATATATATAAATTAAATTAAGTATATACAGCAGAAGTCCCCTATCAGCCTAGTGAACCCGAAAACTATAGATTCGACACTAATATCGGTAGTTTTTGATTATTTTTACTTGGCACCCTTCCCAACGCCGTGGTGATGGAGACTGTGCTGAACTTGGACTTGAACGTAGTAGTATCCGAAGTGTCACTATTTATCTCAGCGACCCCGGAAACTCTCAGTCATTTTGGACATTTTAATTTCCACCACTTTCCACTCCCGCCGACAGTGGCTGAACTTGGACTTAACCGCATAACGCATCAGCAATTGCACTATTCATCTTAGCGACCCCGAAAACTATGGATTCGACACTAATCTCGGTCGTTTTGTATGCCATCCTCATACCCCCCTAGCGGTGTTATGGGTGTATTATCCCCCACAAAATTTTTTCCTGATAATAATTCATATGTGTATCAAGTTTAGTGGAAATTTCTCTAGGCGTTCCAGAGTTATTATGATGGAACATCCATCCATTCATCCATTTTTATATACGTATATATATATATATATATATATTGATAGAATAAAAGGTGGATTTGCAAATATTTTCTCATATCCTTAGCTATCTCTCAGATATATAAAAGAAACAGATTCTTATCATATTACTCGTATTAAATGATCATGAGGGGACTACTTTCTATAATAGATGGTTTGTTAAATAAGAATTCGTCTGAGCACTTTATATGGTTATCTAGTTGACTAACTCTAAGGGGCTGGCTGATTTGAGAGCTTTTAAAATCTTATGCAAATCATAATAAATTGTTTCGAACTCAAATATTGCTATATAAAAGATTGAATTTACTTTTATACACTCGAAAATTAAGCATTAACTGAAGATATGATATTATACTTACTATTTCTAGGAGTTGAACGCTGTTTACCTGTAACAATAAAGAAAGAACATATTTTCAGAAGGAAATTGAAGAATTCAAAAATGTGTGCAAGAATATAATTTTTTCTTGAATAATTTTAAAATTTTTAATATATATATTCTATAAAAATCATAGTTTCGTAGAGATTTATATAGGATCAAAAAAATTGTATATTATTGGCCAAAAGAAAACAGGGATATGAAATCAGAGTTGAGTTCGGGGAATTTCTAGTAAGTGGGGTCGGAGTTAGAACAAATGTACTGACTTTGTTTCACTTTTATAGAAATAATGAATTCGAATTTTGAATAATTTCTATATAAATAATCTCTTTTTTAATTAACACACCCTGAAATTTCTTATTATTTAATTTTATCATGTCAGAGTGGAACTCCTAAAATTATCAGGAGTCAAAGAAATTGATTTTTTTTTTACCGATTCCACAGTTTTGATAGAAGGTCACAGCTCCCAATTCAACCCTTTAGGCCTCCACAATTAAATTTAATGGGATGCACGCAACACGATTGGGACCGAGAAGATTGTAAATATGCCAACAACTCACTTTGTCTGTTTATGTTAAGAAATAACCGAGTCACATGTTGCTTTATTTCTGCGATTTTTCGAGAACCAGCCGTTGGCAAACATAACTATATATACAATAATAAATGTAAGTAAAAATATAAAAAACGAAGATGAATAAACTTAAATATTTTAGAGTTTATTGGCGAAAATCAGGGGGTCTAGTTAATGAATGAAGTAAATGCAGTGCTCTTATGTGCTATGAAAATTGTTTCTCCGATAACTATTCCTCCATTAGATGTAAGGAGAGGGAATTTCCTATTCCATTACATGTAATTATTGATTATAAATACTTTCAAACTTAAATAACCTCAGAGTCAAAATGAACCCTAATTTCCGCGATCCTCCAGTACTTGGAAAGCTGGTGGAGTCGCCAACAAAAGCGACAATAAAGTCAATTTCAGATTTCATAAATATTTCCAAAATATTAATTTGAAAAGAGAAAAGTGCGTGTTTGTATATATTTATATGCGTAAAATGTTTATTCTTGTAGATGAATTGTTGTAGCGGTATTTTTTGTATGTGTATTTTTATATTTGTATTTGTATTTTACTTCTTATAGTTTATGTTATCAATTCAATATTAATTGTAAAACTCTGTATCTGAGCTAAAAGGCCATGGATAAATAAATCCAAACGTGTGCGGTCGAGGAACCCCCGTCAGGAACGAAGTTCCTTACGTTATTTTAAAAATATTAGAGTTAATAAAATACGGCCAAAAATTTTATCCTCCTTAAAAAATCACACTCCATAAATACTGGCTATTATTAATAATTGTATAACTCCATTATTTTCTTGAATATAATAAATATTAAAAATGAAAATGTGTATAAAATTACTATTTTTAGTTTTTAAAGTTGAGAATTATTTATATAACGCTATATGAAATTAATATTATTTAAAAATTTTACATTATCTAATCAAAATAAATCATTAACTAATTTATGCTTAAAATTGCAATTATTCTTTTATTTATTTTTTTTTTTTATTCAGGATTTTGGATTTAAATATTTTTTTATTTCTGGTTTGGCCTTCGGGTTTGTGAAGATTTCCACCTACCCTCGAGGAAAAAAATCTCTCTTATATCCTCTTTATTGAGTCAGGTCGTCTGGAGTGGGCATTTCCGTTACGTGACGATTTCTGCCAGTTTTCTCCTACCGAAAGCCTCATAAAGGAACTTCGTACCAAAAAAATTATAAATACTTCGAAAAGATGTCACCTCTAGTCGTGATTTTCACCAATAGGTATAAGAAATATACAAGGCTTCAATTTTATAGTGTATCCCAAATCAAAAAAATGTTGATGTGATTATCTTTTATTTTTGTGAGGTTATTTTATTTATTTTTTTATTTGATGAGATTTTAAATTGGAGTCAGAAAAAAAGAGCAGTTGTTAGAGCGCACGAAGTCTCCCGACTTGATCGTTTCGATATGAAAGAGGTAAGAGGGATGGGTCCGAGGCTCTTTGATTCTTATTTTCGGATCACCCTGTGCCTATAAAGAGAGGCTTGTTAGCGAGGCGGAGGCAATCAGCCGAGATGCTGGCCTGATGATAGGCTAGTAATAAGCAGGTAGTTGGCCAGATGGACCCGAACCCACCACCTCAGGCCAGCAGACATGTTTTGTTTGATTTGCCTTTGTGCTTCGTGTGAATACAAAAGAATACGAAGAGAAAATGTTTTCAAACATAGAAAAATTGATTTTTGGGAGATGCAATGAGTAAGAAGTAAAGAATAATGTTTAACATTTTCTGTTAATAAAAAAAAAAGTAATGAAAATTCTTCAGATATGAGCCATTTCATATATATTAGGTACTCAAGGTCGTCTGAAGCTAGAAAGCCTAAATTATTATAGATCTTAGTAGGGATGTTTTATGAAGGTGGGTTTACCGGAACCGGATATTTTAAATTTGATTTATCGGAGTTAGAGTCGAAGTAGAAGAGAGATGTATTTAACTGTTAAGGGCAAGCCTAATGAAATGATAGAAATATAATTCAGTAATCAGTTTCTTTAATCAGTCAAATATAAATAATAATACACATAAGTAATTAATTAACACGCAACAATAGAAAAATATGCTGGCGTGAGGGAATTCCCCGGCCGACAAGTCAAAACTTGTAGGTGCGCGCTCTGTCTGGCCGCGGTCGAATCTTTCGATCTTCGTTATAAAATTGTCGGAGCCGAAGTCGGAGGTGTAAAATCAATCGGAAGTTCCGACCTTTCGGAGTCTAAGCTCCGTAACATCCCTAGATCTTAGCATTGGAAATACCAACAATTTGATACTTGGTCCGGGTTAATATGATCTCTCTCTATATATCTGCGTGTGTGACCAAATAAAATACACATTTTTGGCACTAAAACGAACTGAATGATTCTGCGTTCTTGACTAGTGATATGAATGGGGAAAAAATTGACTTTACGTTTTTGAATTATCGTGGATTATGGAAACTAGACAGATCGACATTAGATATTATTATGGGACCTGAATGAACTTTCTACGACCTTTCGTTTTTACGCTATCGTGGGTTTAGAAATCCGAATTAACATACATGAACGAATGGACATTTCTCAGTTTCAGACATTTCTTAAACCAAAACACAAACACTAAAGAAAAAAAAATATTAATTGCTACTTAAAAAAAAAAAATTAATAACTCCTACACATATTTATTTTTATTTCAAATTATTTATTTCCAGTAATGAAGCTTCTATTTTTGTGATCAATTTTAGGAAGATTTGAATTTTTCGTTAAATCACACATAATTATTCAGATCTTATTTATTTATTGGCTAACTAGACAATAAAACAAAGTGAGAACCTAAAAATTTATATATTATTTATTTTTATCTCTTGCTTTTACGATTCGACATACTTTTATTCAAGAGAGTAGAGCGCCATGGAAAAATTTTAATTGAAAAAGGGCGCCTGCAGAGTGGTAGGATATGCATTCGAATAGAGCACTCTGGGTGGCGGGGTGCATCCACAGGGGTAGAGTTAAAAATCAAATTTGAAAATGAATAGAATTTTAAATTTTATGTTTATTATACTTTTTATTAATAAATCTATTTTTATTATATTTGAATTTTTTTACTAAAATTTTGAAATTATTTTTACTTTATTTATAAGTGTTCTTATGTTCTTATATGTGACTTGTGAAAAAATGCAATTACATTAAATGAACAATTTTGAATTTGTGTATCTAAGTGTGGTTCTTTATAAAAAAAACAGATTGCGATTCTCTCTGGCCCATGTCTGTCCACTCTTGTATTATACTAATGCAAATCGAAGTTTAATTTAAATTTCATTTTTAAAAAATATAAACTCGTAATATCTTATTTGATTTATCTGATTTAACTAAAAAAAAAAATCGCAAGTTATTTTAAATGCTTATAGAAAAACCGGCATTCCCAAATTAAGTGACCTCCTCAAATAAGGCGTAGTTATCCTACTTTTTGATCAAAATTATTTTGGTTTCGTTTGGATGTTAGATGAAAAAGAAACTACGGAACCCTTGAAGCCACTCGCACCTAAAAACTGAGCAGTATCTTTTTTTGATTTATTTGCCTACCATGAAGTTCAAACAGATTTATATATTTAAGATAACGAAAGAAATTCGTTCAATGTTTAAAAGAGTTTTGATAAAATACTGATTCAAAATTAAATAATATATGCCCCGTTTTCAGTCTATTAGCTATACTCATGCAATCCTAAATGAAAACTTCAGGTGTTTTTATAATATAATAACAATTGACTTTTCTTTTGTTCTATGGCCATGTATTATGGATAAGATGAAAAACATAGATAAAGCTAGAAAAATATATATTAGAAGCAAGGGGTTTAGAAAATACTAAATCTAAAAACACAAAGAAAATAATATCTTGAGGAATTATCTGGAATGGCAGTTGGGCGTCGGTGATTGGTGGTCGCGTTGAGAGGTGGTTATTATATTAAGCTTTAGTGCGTGACCATGGGCCTATGCACTCACGCACACGCGTGCATCCTCCCACTCTGAAATGTCTAATTCGGAGATAATCATATTTTATATAGCGAAAAATAGTCTATTTAATATTGCCTTAAGGATATCCACGTTAAATAGGGCGTTAATTGCCAACTCACGCATTCTTGTCAGAAATGTCATCTGGGGTTCGGATTGTTTAACAAGTGTACTCACGAGTTAGAAAAGTATTTTTCATCAACGTCAATTACTTAGATATAATTTGGGATTGCAGAATAATAAAAAACAAGTTATGAAGCTATTATTGTTTGTAATTAACAAATTAACGTCATTTTCTACCAAATGTTTATTTAATATACAATTGAAGTGAAAACTTTTTCAAGGACTGTGAGATTGTTGTCAATAAATCTTGGTGATTTTATCATTTTTTGCCGGTAAATCGTTTGAGCTAGAAAGTTGAAACTTTGCAACAAGGTGCTCCTTTGTAATATTAAGTTACCTGACAAATTTCAGTTCATTTGCTACAAAAGCCCAAGAGGATTAACCACATAATTTTTTGATTGTTTCAGGAAGTATAGTGAGAAATCCTAAAATTTAGACAGTTTTTACTTTTAGCATAGCATAGCATTAGTGAAGCTCTATGTGATAAATTACTGTTTTCAATCTATTTTATTGTTATTATTATATATGTTGCAGTAAAAACCCGTTTTTTAGTAAGAACGGGTTCTTAGTAATTAAAATTTTTTAGTAAGAACGGGTTCTTAGTAATAAGTTTCACTGAATATCTTTGTGGCAACTAGAATTTACTGATGTTGGTTGAGTTTGGTTCAAAGGTCTAGAAACCTCATTCTTGACCTTCCGCCTCATTTTGAGTATTTATTTTCAACAAATTTTAGACGAAAATGTCAAAAATTACTTCCTTTCTCTACAATTTTCGTTTAACGATTTTGAAAATAAACACCCAAAATGAGGCGGAAGGTCAAAAATGAAGATTCTAGATCTTTAAACCAAACTCGACCAACATCAGAAAATTCTAGTTGCCACAAAGGTATTCAGTGAAACGCGTTTTAACTAGTAAGAACCCGTTCTTACTAAAAACGGGTTTTTACTTCAACATATATATGATTATGATTTTTTTTTTAATCACCTCAGTCACCATTGCTGAGTTTATGAGGAATCGGATTAAAATCAACAATAGCAATTGATTCGGTATTAATACTACAAAAATAAGCTTTCTATATTACATTAATTAAGTTCCCAGCTTTGGTAGCAACCATTGTCGGAGACAAAAGAATCGACTTAATTTCAAAAATATACACCGATTCTCATATTATAGTATCTATATCTATCTACTCTTATTAAACGAGCAAAAATTGTTTATATAATATATATATATTTGTTTGTATCTTAGTTCTATTTTGAAAACAGCTCTACCGATTTTATATAAATTTTAATTTTCTCATTAATATATCAAAGAATAATTGATACGTCAACAAGAATTATTTTGACCGCGCTGATTTGAAAAAAGATATTTTTATCTCGAGAGACTACTGCGGATTACGCTATTGGAGTCTGCGGAGTATTAGTCTGGACCAAGAGAGAAAAAGATGTAATCCACTTAGCTACAATCCAACGTCATTTCGCGTATAGCCCGCTAGACATTCGGATGGATAACCGAGTGAATTTGAAATCTCAGATGTTATATACTCGATCTCCCAGTCCAGAGCGCTAGATCTATTAGCATGTATGTTAGATGCCTGCCGATTTTGATAAAACAAATTCTATTAACAAGTTTTGAGGATGAGAAAGCAATCTGGCTAAGTCTGGACCTCGACAAATTTCATCTTAATTGATCTTTTCTTAATTTAAGTAATTATTTATAGATAAAAATCTGAATAAAAAAGTTTACTTACATTTTTTTCAATTATATTTTATTTTTAATTGGTTTTTCAATTTTCAAACCCACTAATAGGTTATAGCAAATATTAATATATCATATTAAAATTAGAAATTTTTTGTTTGTTTATAATTAACAGGTGTCTAAATAAATAACATTACAGGTGTGTTTACAAATAAAGTGGTTGAAGTGGCTTTTTTTTATATATAATTGGAAACAAATCTTATTTAATTTTATGTTTTTATTTCAGATCCTATACGATTATTTTTTTTTATTATTATTTTCCTATTTATTTTTTTATAATGTTTATCAATATGAACGAATGTGGGCAAATTGGTGTACGAGTAAACAAATATATACACATAATATGTAGACCATTAGAAAGCTAGAAATGCAAAAACTGGGTGCGGGGTGGGGTGGATGAGTGAGGTGCAGAAGGTAGGGTGCAGTTGTGGGGGATCCGGGGGTGGGAGGCGCGGTTGGGGGTGGGGGTGTGGTGGTGGGGGCTAGCAATCTGATGACGGGGGGGGGGGGTTCAGGGGTTACCGTGCATCGCTCGGTGGCTCCAGGTACTAACTAAATAATAATAAGAATGGATAATTTTTCGTTTTTTTTTTCAAAACAATTATTATATCTAATAAATTCTGATATTTCCAATCCACTGTCGACTTGAGTGACTTCTATACACAGCCTGTGTGTTTGCTACTGTTAGATTTTTACTGCCAACCAGTTGTTTATCTTATTGAATCGTAGTTTCTTCTAAAATAACAACCGTTTATAAAACTCCCTATCTAAAGCAATCAAAAAAAGCAAAGGCCTCTTTTGACACGACTAATTTATATTAGAACCTTTTTTTTTTTAATTAAACCAACTTAACAAAAAATAAATTAAATAGAAAACGTTTGCCAAGTTATATAATAAATGATAAAAAAAGGGAAGGCATTTTAGACAATTTACATATGTGATTAATTTTCGTTAATTAAACGAAATCTATATTCTAAGATGAATAAAATATAGAACCTAAATTTAAAAAAGTATAAACCGGTTAGACTTAAAAAATTATAAGAGGACAATGTTTATTTATAATAATAAGGATCATAGAAAAAGCAGTCGAAAATATATTGTGAAACAAATCTTTACTTGGTACGGTGGATGGACAGGCCGCGATAATGGTAATACATGAATTTTATTTATTTTTTTGTTATTAGTCTTTAGAAGTATCTTAAACGTGGATAAAAATAATTTCCAAACATGATTTTTTTAATGTTTTTCTGGATTCCGATACCTACGATAACTCAAGAAGCGAAAGTTAATTCTGAAACTAAAATGTTTCAATTTCCAAAAAAGAAAAATCGATTTGATTTTGGTCTTTCTAACTTCAGAACTTTGGGTTGAAATTTCAGGGGGGGGGGGGGGATCGAATTATTATATGGAGAGCTAATAAATGGTTGTAGGGAGTGAAATAAAATTAGGTGCACAAGTTTTTATTTATAAACTTAACCTCTGAGACAAGTTTAAACTTTATATTTGAAATACTGACAAAAATTGCAAATTAATAACATTTGTGGGAAGTCTTTCTTTCTTTTTCCTCTAATTTTCGACTAAAATTTCATAAAATAAATAATACAAAGTTATTTCTATAACGTACGTTAAAGTCTCAAAACATTAATCTTCATAAAAGTAAAATTTTCGAGTAAAATACAATTCACTAACACCAAAAACCTCTTCTCCACCAATTTGTAAACAAAAGAAATCAACCAATAATTATATAACTCGTTTATTAATTATTATGACCTCTTAAAGCTGAATCCTCCTCCCCATCTTTCCAGAATACTAAACCTTCAAGAAGTCCTTGCCTACAAACTAGACATTGAAAATGCTCTTATTACGAGTATATCCAGGGTTGTGCAAGAGACACAGCATCACTTTATCATGCCTCTGTATAATTTTATTTTTATTACTAAATAATATATTTGTGAAAAAATTAGATGCATATTTTTACAGGTCTTAATGTTTCAAGGCACCGTAAGATAAAAAAAAATGTATAGCGGGTTTTTTGACCGTTTGATTAATTTTTTTAAAACGAGCTGAAAAAATTCAAAACAGGGTTTTCAAAAGTAAACAATTTCGACCAAAATCTAATTAGAAATTCATTTCCGATTCTCATTCAAGTTTACACGTAAAGATCTACAAAAATCTAATTTTTTCCACGTTTATACTACCCTCATTACGTTTTTGAGAATTACGAAAGCACTATGTATCTACCATATATTGTAAAATTATTATAATGATAAGTTAGATTCAAAATTTGGTTGACCTCGTTAATATTTTCTGATAAAAATTTTCCCATTTAAATGTCATATCGTCTGCTTAGAGTGTAAAACTGCTAACTTTATTTTTTATCAAATATGACATATTAATACTGTTCGAAAGAAAAATAGATGCAGCATCGTCCAAGTAAAACTGCTACTTAAAATTACGATCGTAAATTGTAGAAAAAAAATGTGAAAAATAGTTTCTTTCCATAGCAACAATATTAAATTTTGTTTGTTTTTTGTCTGTCCTGTAAAATTTCCTTGTTGTGAGTTAGCAGGTTTACACTCTAAGGCGACGATATATTGTTATTAAAGATGAACTAATATTAAAATAGGGAGCAACATCTCTTAAAAGTGAATTTTAATTATGAATTGTAAATTTGACATATATTTTTTGTTGATAAAAAATTTCCTAAAATTATAATTTAAAATGGATATTTATTAAATTATGAACATAATGTTTGGTGGCCAAGACCCATTGTTTATTCCACTTTTTTTTTTCAAAACAAGTTATTCCCAAGATTGGAAATGTGAGGGAATGTGTCTCGGCATGTTTAGACCCACTCAGTAGATACTTTTTTTTTCTGAAACATTTTGATTTATATGATTTATTTGAATGTTTCACGCCTCCCAGATTATCTTTTTCTGTTTTTTCTTCTTTGAAATGAGATATCAAATTTTCGGAAATAAATTTGAAACAAAGAAGAGATAATTATAAAGAGATTAATATGAGCAAATATAAACATCATATTATAATATCAATTAAAACGTTTATCTTTTCTACGAAATAACAAATATTACATTGATATAAATATTCATTCAATTTTGAGACGTAAATTAATTTATTTAATAAATCTGTCAATTTTTTTTTCCTACCCGCTTGACCTAAGGAACCTGTCGAACTTATGATATAATATTTTTAGTTGCAAATTTATATTCCATTTAATTGGTCCATAATTATTTAATTTGATTTTTAATTTATTGCAAAACAATATATAATTATCAATTTTCTTAAACAAATCATGAGTGGGATACTGAGAAAATGTCTAGAGATTAATCCTTAGGCCTTTAGGGGGAATGGAATGATAAAAAAAGCGAAGACTTGGACTTCAATTGGCAGCCTGTGTGGTGTGAGCATTCAAGCAAGAAATCCAAATTGCCGAGGGAGCTAGCTAATCGCAACTCTGGTCTCTTCTGGTCATCTCCCTCTCTACAAGTTCAAGTGCAATCTCCTCAGGCAATAAATACACTTTTTTCTTTCATATTATAAACGAATTTTTTCTTTACTTTAAAAACTTGTTAATTTCGTTATTCATTGTTTCTAGGTTTCAAGGATTTTTTTTGCCAAAATAATACATATAATTAGAGATCGGAAAGATCAAAGAAAAAAAAAAACGAACGCCTTTTGCTTATTTTGAATATATAATTGTCGATCAAGAACAGCTCTTGTTAGATATATAATTATAATTATAATATTCAAAAGCCTTAGAACTTGTCGCAATAACATTTTTTCTTCGTGTTTAATCAAGAAATAGTTCTACTTATTATGTTTCTAATTTAAGCTCGATTGGTCGTTTATAAAAAGCTGAAAGCAATAATTATATCAACTTAGAGATGATGGTCCATGATACATCAACAAGATTGGATAAAGTTTTACCAGGTTGTTAGTTTGAAAATCATGTATATAATTATATAAATAAAGTCTAAAGAAAATTCATTAAACTAACAAAATCTTTTATCTCTAGGCACTCTAATATAAAGTATCAGTATATTTATTACACTGGACACTGTCAATAAATATAAGGTTTGCAAAAAAATTCCGTTCATTTATTTTTAAAAGGATGTTTTTTCATGAGTATAGGGGAGATGTTAATATTTGATTCTTAAATATTTCCTAAGTTTAATTTATCAAGAATATAATTTGCTAACTAGGAAAAATTAAGGTTAAATCAAATAAAGAGTACTGAGAAGCAATCGTGGTATGAAAAAAAGAAACAACACAATGTAAACTGAATACTCTGAAGAGCACGAAAAACATTTGGAAGTTTAGAATTATGTGATCTTTACTGATATGCTTTACTCGAACCCATCATTGAAGCGTCTACACACTTTCCCTATTTTATAGATGCTATCTCACGGCATGGCCTCCGATGAAATAACTGAACAAGCTACAAAGTCCTGAAGATGATCAAATAAAAGATCAAAAGGTCACATAAACAATTAAAAGGTGTTATTTTTACAGAAAACCTGATAATTTCATACATCGATGAGATAACGTCGCTCCGAAAGCCTGCAGTGCTAGTACCAAGCGATTGGCCGATTTCTAACACCCCTTATATCAATTTAGAGAAGTTTCGAACCAACTAATTCATTTACCGTTTGACTTTTACAGTAGAACGATCTTTACCGAGTCTTACAATCCCGTTTCTAGTCTCCAGACCTTCACAACAAACAATAGGTATAAGAAACAAAAAATCGAAAAATAAAGATTGTCAATTTTGTGGTTTAAAGATTTAGAAAGAAGTAGCATGGATGAGCTTCTTTTACAAGTCGAGTAGTTAAAGGATAAGGAGACCACCGAAGAGGCGATCTGAAATCTAGGCATCTTTTACAACAAGCCAAGAAAAGAAGAACAGACCAAGGCTATGTATGTAAGATAGAAGAAGAAGTGAATATTTTATTATAATGAACGTTAAACCAGTTCAGTGGAAAAAGTAGAATAAATAAATAATAATAAATGACAATGAATAAATTGAAGGGAATTTTTATAGACTTTATTTAATTAAGAGAGACAGGCGTGAGGTGTATAAAGAAAAACGTAGCTAACACAATGGAAAACAAAGAGAAACCTTTATTTATTTATTTTTTAATATTGATGCAAGATGTACCTGTAGTCCGGGGGCGGGCCCTTGCATTATGAAAAGAAAGACAATAGAAAGAAGTTTCAGAGATTGGGTTCGAGTTGAAGGTGTGGATGCGGGTCTTGAAAGTTAAGGTTATATGTCGCTGAAAATATGGAAGGTAGTGCAAATTTCTAGAAGACATAGAACGAATTACCGATAGCGTTTGTTTGAAATGCACTAATTTAATAATGATGGGTTTCGCGTAAATGAATCTTTAGGTAGGATTATTATTTTATTTTGTCAAAACAAACATCATGGTAGTATCTACGATATTTATAAAAAAAATTAAAAGAGCGGAGACGGTTGTACGATGGGGACGGAATCGAAGGCACTAGAACAGTGGTTCTTAACCTAAGGGTGGCACAGTCTAGTTAAAAAAATATTTTACTAACATTTATTTTCAATAAGTTAAAAAATATATTTTAATTTATTTAATACTAATATAAGTAAAAATATAAAAAAACACGTGCTTTTTCATTAAATTTTCCTTGGATCTAAAAGTAGGTACCTTTGTTTATCTTAATTGATAAACATGACTTAAAAAATGGTACGTATTGTAAAATTGGGAAACGATTATTTTCAAAGAGTTAGTGTATTGTAAGGAGATAATGTTAAAAGACTTTACCTATATGACTTTGTGCAATTAAAAAATTGGAGCAGTTTCTTGCTATTTGCAAGTGGAAAAAAATTCCAATATATTTTTCAATATATATCGCAGTGAGTTTTTTATCATAAGACAGTCTTATAACTCAAAAACAGTGCATTATATGAAAAAAAGTTTCAAATAAAAGTCTATTTATATCAAGGGGGAACTAAGCTACACTATTGTTTGTCGACCTAGAGCAAGCTTTCAAGGGTATTTCAAGGACAAGTTCTGTTTTTCTTTAATGGAAACCTATATTTTTCTGTACATTTCCTAAATCTACAAAAAAAAATTGAACAACTTTCATAAGAACTATTTTTTTATAAGACATTAAATAAACAAAATATTAAATCAAATATATCTTTCAAAACATCCAAATAATAATTATTCTTAACAATTATTCAACTTAATTATCAAATAATAATGATCAAATATCTAATTATTAAATAAATTATTTATTAATAATTAAATAGTTTTCCGACAATGTTCTGTGACATTCCAGTATATATAGTCTTCTGGATGAAATATCTTTCTTCAACAAAAAATGCTCCATTTTTATTATGGTAATACAATATAACTATCTACTGAATTGACACGAGAAATAAACTTTTTTAAGATCAAGAATTTTAAATAGATCTATTAAGTAGAAATTAATCTCTTAAATCTGAGTATAACGAACTTTTAATATCATTATAAACACTAATTATTTTCATTGTTGTGACTTTTCGATTTAATAATTATATATTTAATAATTAATTAGTTAATGATTATTATTTGATAATTAAGTTAAACAATTGTTAAAAATAATTATTAAGATTTTTTGAGATCTAATTGATTCATATAATTTGTTTATTTGATGTCGTATAAAAAAATAGTTCTTATGAAAGTTGTTCAGTTTTTTTGTAGATTAAGTTGACGTATAGAAAAATATAAGGTTCTATTTAAAAAACGGAACTTGACATTGAAATACCCTTAAAAGCCTGTTCTAGGTCGACTCACAATAGCTTAGTTTAGTTTCCCATTCGATATAAACAAACTTTTATTTGAAACTTTTTTCCATATAATGCACTTTTTTGAGTTATAAGACTGTCTCAAGATAAAAAAACTCACCCGGTATATCGATATAACATAAACTGCGGTAGAGTCGACACTTAAAGACTTGGGAGTAATTTTTGACTCGAAACTTACATTCAACGATCACCTGGCCTACATTGTAGGTAAAGCTAATCGGAGCTGGGGATTTGTATTTCGAAACACGAAATCATTTAAAAATCCTAATACAATTAAATATTTATATTTGACTCTAATCAAATCTTTGCTAATATATGCATCAACAGTCTGGAGGCCAATCGGAAAGAATAACATGGACAGACTGGAGAGAATTCAGCACAAAGTGTTAAGACATCTAGAATACCTTTCGGGCAATCCTTTGTCAAGATATGACCATGACTACACTTCAACTTCTGAAACTTTCTGACTTGGTTCTGTTACATCTTCCATGATTGCCTCCGAAGTTATATTTATGTACAAGATTAAGTCCAACAAGGTGAATTGTCCTGATCTTCAAAACTTGTTTCCAATCTATAACTCAAATTATGTACTTAGAAATAGACTACATTTTTATCCAGAAGTACCAACCAGCCGGCATTCTGAAGCTAATCTAATATTCAGATTAAGTAGATGTTATAACGATTTATCTAAACAACTAGAAAACCCCTTGGATTTCTCATTGAATATTAATAAAGTCGCAGTCTTGTTCAAAATGTTGACCCTAGTCTGGAAGTAACTATTCTACTATTATATTTCATTATATTACTATTATTAACTTATATTATTTTCATATTACTATATTGTTATTTAACATATACTATATTATTATTATATTAATTTAAGGTAGTTCTTTCGCGACAATCCACATAAAAAGTTTTAGCCTCGTAACCACTATAAATACGAACGGAACTAAAATTTTAGGGTATTTTTTTTAACGTGACTGTCTACTCACACTACGCAATCTCTATATAGATACACACATACTTGCCGGTCGTTTCCAAGCCATTGTGCTTATATCCCCTCCACTAAAAATAATCGCCCAAATAGGTTTTTTTTTTGTTTTTTATCAAAGCTACGTGGTAAATAATTTCAATTTTTTTTAAGTTACTCCGAATATATTATTCTAACAAATATTAGTTTTTCATCAAGATGGTGAAAGTCCTTCAATGAAAAAAAATAAAATAATGATCATATCCCCACCCTTTCCCTATCTACCCTATGTTAAAAATGTCATTTTTAATTGCAATTATTTCATGTTTGGTGTGGTAAAGCGTCTTCAAATTTCAACAGTATGTGTATTATGCTTTTAATGACTTATATTCCAAGTTTCAAAGACTTCTTGAATTTTCGCATTTGTGAAAGAACTACCTTAATGATATTACTTTGTCTATTATTGTTAATGTTGTTATACTTGATAATTATTGTATTATGAGCAGTACCCGGCGTGCCTAAGGCACGCCCGGCACCCCGCGGCACCCCGAGCTGTTGGCCCTGGCGGCAAAGGCCTTGATGTGATTAGCTATCCGTAATTATATGTTTTGAAAAAAATATTTTTTGAATAATTAGAATATTGATCAAAGAAATAAAAATTAATTTATCTACAATTAAAATTTAAAGAATTTATATATTTGTTCAATAATATTTTTCGACTTTTTTAATAATACATTTCAATATTTTAAATTTATCTAAAAAGTGTCTCTAAATTAAATATATAATAATTTTTAAAAATTCAATTTATCTAGTAAAATTTCAAATGAGCTACAGTAATAAATTAAGAATTAACTTCATTATCCCATTAAATCATATCTCATTAAACTACATTATAAAATAAATATATATAATATATATATATATATATATATATATATATATATATATATATATATATATATATATATATATATATTTTAAAATTTATTTGCCCATTAAAAATTTCAAGAATTCTATATTTTCTTAAATTAAAAAAAAAATTTTTTCGCGGTATGAATTATTTCCAAAAATTAAATATATATTAATATATACCTAATATATTTTAAAATTAATAAATTTGTCTACTAAAATTTCAAATGAGACAGGTTTTAAATCTAATATTCTAAGCTATATAGAGGAATTTATTAATATCATATGGAGATATTATAGATATATAATATAGAGAATAGAGATGTTTTATTTGAAAAATTTGACAATCTAAATTTCAACTATTACAATATTAGTTGCTTTTTCTCCCATGTTATCCTGGCAGCGCTACGGTAATTACTGTCTGACAAGGGCTTTTATATATTGTATTATATTAATGTATATTAGACATTTAGTCGTTGAAAATAATAAATAAATATAAAAAAATAATCGATATATCGTTACCATCCCTACTGCTGAAACTAAATTGAAAGTATATACACTGTTAAAGATGAGTCACTAAGTTTGTAGTTTGGACCTGAGGGATGAAACTGGTGAATTTAAAGATTGTAATATGTTGGCAGTTGTTTCTGACAGGCCGCGAAGTTATTAACGAGCAAGAGGAGCGAGAAGATCAGTGAAGTAGGCGGCGCGTCAAAGCGAGGAGCGCGAAAGGCGATTAATGAGGCGCCGATAGTATGCCGCCAAGGAAATGTATAATTAATATTATCACACCAGCAGTGAGGACCCACCGAACGATAACGAGATCACAAAAAGAAATGTAAACAAGTCTTGTTAGAAAAATTAAGCCTCTATCCCTTTCCTAAGTCATCATGCACCTCAATCGAAAAAAAAAATTGCTTCGTTAAAAGATGCAATTCATCAAGGCAATTTAAATTCGAAAAATGAGCCAAGTTAAACGGTGCAGGATTTTTTTTATATTATTGGTGATGATTTTTAAGATGTAGATATTCTCAGAAGAATACATTTTCTTTTACATTTAAACCAGGACTGTCCAAACCGTGGCCGCATGCGGGCCAGAACTCCAATGAGTGTGGCCCAACATGTTCCATAAAACATTGAGACTTATGTAGAGATATATTTATTCCTCTTTTTCGAAATATGAATGTACATTTGCACAATGTAGTTTTTTCAAGAATAAAATTGACTAAAAGCAAAATTATAACATGGACTATTCAAGAGTAAAAAATAATGAAGTTTCGAATATTTAAAAATTTCTTCTCATATTTTCATTTTCTAAAATATTTATTATTTCAAAAATATAGCTACGACACTAACCAAATCTATAGTTATCATTCTAGCTTCTAGCACAGGGAAAGGAGACAAGGAATTTGGGGCTGCTAGAACAATCACAATTAATTACAATTTCCATGTGACTAAAACTTTGTCAAGACTTGTCTTTTAGGATCTTTGCACGTTCTTACATGTCAATAGATAATGTATAGTCAGATGTTATATTCAGACCCTATTTAAAAAATAAATTATTATTCCTCTTATACTTCTTTAATCCCATTTGATTTCAACTAGGGCTCTCAAACCTGTGGCCCAATATAAAGTCATAAAATTCCTTAAAACATTGAGATATATGTAGATACTGGAAAACACACAACAATTTGGCCTGATAATTTTTTTTTCTAAAATAAGAAATTTGAAAATCTACTGGGAAATTTTCGAAAAATAAAAGTGCTAATTTTAAATTTTAAATCTGGAAGTAGATTTCAAGATTTCCCCAAAAAATAATCATCATTTTGGTCTATTTTTGACTCCATTTGCATTAGAAATAAATTTTCTACTTGCAAACTTTCTGATTGAATGTTCTAGAATCTAGAACAAAAATTAGAGACCGATCTGAAAGAAAATTGAATATTGTCTTTATTTGAATTTTATATTAATTATCTAGCCAGGAAAAATATAAACAAATACCAATGCTATAATATTACTTTTTGTAAGTACCTATATAGGTATGTATTTACATAGACGAGAAGCTATTTTCAAGTATAAAACTTACGAAAAGTAAAATTAAAAGGTAACGTTGTTAAAAAAATAATAAATTTCCTATTTCTACATTATTAACTATCTTTTTTGAATAACAAATGTCAATAGAATAATAATAATTTATCCGCAGCCCGAGACAATCCAAAAGGTTGGACACCCCTGATCTAAACGATATATTAATACAAAGTCAGAAGATGAAAATCATTTTTATTAAAAATTGGATTCATCTTTGATACTACTTTTAGTTTCCAAGGTGAATGAATTAGGATAAAAGAATAGATGACCAATCAACTCAATTCTTAGAATTAGAAAGATTTAAGCTGACAGTGGAACAGATTAGCGGAAAGAAAGGCTTCTCGACAAGATAAGTTCTAGCTTTTTATATGACACTTGGCAGAATGCTTTGCATGCTATGAGGAGTTTTTATTGAAAAAATGATCTATTCTTTAGAAATAATTAAAGAGAAGTACCAATCTATCCTTATTATATTCAATTTATATACTTATAAAATTTATTTCATAAATTAAATTAATTATTTTGATTCTCAGGCAAATTACGAGTTATTTATGACCAGAATAGTATATAGGCAACCACAATAGCACGGCGGCGTAACTCAAAGCTCTTTTCTCTTCGAGTTAATTTTTTCCTCTACAATAATAATAAAAAAAAAAAAAACAGCAATCAAGAAGCTTTGATTTATCTGCAATTTTTTTATATTGTGAGGAATTTATTATTAAAATCGAATGACTAATGGATGTGGGATAAAGGATATGTTACAGATTAGTACCAAAAAATACTAAAGGAAAAATAAAGATATTTGGTTGTTTGTTTGAGGTAAAGGGCTCAAACCAGATCATCTGGGCTCCTAAAATATAAATAATCTTGTATGATAATTATCAGCTCTATACCTCGCTTGGCGCGATACCCATTAAAATAATTTACCCATATTAAGTGCTTCGCATTTATGGATAAAGTAAAAATACGATTGCGTTATGAATTTATTTGTAAAATTAACAAAATAATTAAGTTCTTTCCAATTTCAAAGTTCACTCTATTAATAGTTAAAAAAGTTAGAATAAAAAACAAGTTGATGAAGTCATTAAAAATTACTGCATATTTTTTATGTGGAAAGCTTTACTGACTTCCATTGGGGGAATTTACTTTTATGTTATATTTATTTAAAATTCCAAATAAGATTAGAGGTAATTTATGGTAAAAATATTTAAAACGTATTGTAATAAAAAATAAAGTAAAAAAAATGCAAGAAGAATGGTAAACAATTACTGGTTTAGATATTATGGCAATCAGATATTATCTGGGGTATGGATAAGATATTGGGATTTATGTCATCTATTATCTTAAATATCTTTAATAAATTAATGCATGGGTTGGTAGTAATTGACTCGATGTCCAAATTGTAATAATAGATATGTAATTTTAAATTTGGTTAATAAACAAAAAATTGTTCAAAAAATAAATAAAGTAATTTTGTTTGATATTTAATTATTTTTTTTTTTTTTTTTGGGGGGGGGGGGGGAATAATATATAATTCTTATTGCATTTTAAATTAGATTCTCAAAAACAAATCAATAACAATATGTAGATAAGATATGTAATTCTAATTACTTCGAGTAAAATACCTTATCTTATCAATCTAATGAAAATAAATGAATATAGTACAGGTATAAATATACGTGAAGATTGATCTAGTGATTAACCTAAAATAGAACCTCAGTAGAATTATTACAATCAAGAGTTGTTTAAAAATATTTAAAACAGTTAGTCAAAGAGTTAGTTTGAGTAGAGGCCTAATTGAAAATATTTGTAATAAATTGCTGTATTAGAAAAAAACATTAGAAAATTCTGAAATAATCGTCCAAAATGTTCACTAGCTCTCGGTCTATTATATCAACAAAACCAATCAGTGTTAATATTTGTATTTCAGAGAAATAAAACATGAAGAAATTATGCTATGTCTATATAACAGCTAATTTAGGCAGTAGTTGATCATACATAATGAAATATTAGCCAGAGATACTCCATGGTAGACCTACAAATAAATATTAGGTATTTGGTACGCTCGGCGAGTTAAGCAGGCCAGGCGAAGGGACTTAGTCAATTTGTGTGTTTAAAAATGACTGAAGCATTTGATGAGCTTTATTTATATTTTTTGTCTCGAGGGTGTGAGCTGACTGCCCGGAAAGCATGTTAGTTCCCAGGTTCGACTCCTGAGGGGATGAATCCCCTCTGATATCGCAATTTAAAAATATTTCTACTAAAATCCTAGAATTTGTCGAAAAATTAAATTCTTTCTCTTTTAATATTCAATTGGTTTATAACCCGAGCTGATATTTTGAAAAACATTCCAACTATTTGCAAAAAAAAGATGGTCAAATCTTTAGTTTTATATTTAAATAAAAGGTCTTATGAAAAACTTTTTTTTCATTTTAAGGAGATATTTTAATTTCCATTATAGAAGAGAAAAAAATTTCTTTGTTTATATCTTATATTGAGATTAAGAGAGAGGTTTTTGTCTCAGGGGTGTGAGCTAACTGCCCGGAAAACATGTTAGTTCTCAGGTTCAACTCCTGAGGGGATGAATCCCCTCTGATATCGCAATTTAAAAATATTTCTACTAAAATCCCAGAAGTTTTCCTAAAAATTAAATTATTTCTCTTTTATTTATATTGTTTATGTTTGTATATAGAAGAAAAAAGTATGAGTTAAATTCAGCTGGTTTAAGTTTAGCAGTGTGTTAAGCTTGAACTTGAGGACCCTGCACAGCACAGGGGCTGCACATGAAGGCTAAACCAGGCCAATAATGATCGTCAAAATTTTTTTGTTTGTGAGTCTGGATTCCGATCTCCCCACCCCATAAATGCAAATGAAGAAAAAATTATCCACTGATATATAAAAAAAAATGCAGGAACCCTACATAGACTTAAAAAAGCTGTTACTTTTTTTCTACATTTGTTATACAAATTGAATAAAATAATCAATCAAAGACTAAAATAGTACAAATGAATTAAATGTAAATTGAGAAATAAATCATTGATTTCTTGACATAAAATATATTCAAAAATATTATCATTTTTTTTCTAAGTGGAGGCTACTTGGAAAAGAATTCGAGTCACGTTTGTGTCCAACTCGAATGTAAAGTCAGAAGACAGAAAGAAAAAGAAAAGGATATGCGTTGTCTGGCCCCGGCGGGATTCCAAACTCATTACCATACTATAACTAGAGATCCCTCTCTCCTCCCAATGTACGGCCATGTTTATGTGGCTATTTGGATGCTGCGATTGTGTGAGAGTGTGTTTCTTTCTGAGTCTGCCTATCCCTTGTGCCTCGTTAAAATTTCTTATGATCTTACCAGGAGCAAGCAGTCTGAAAGGACCGAAGGCCTCGAGCGCTTCAGTCGCCTATCTGCTCCGCCCAAAACATGTTCCAGAGTCACCCAAGGCAGCAGGTCCTCAGAGCCCCCCCCCCCCCCCCCTGAATATACAAATGAATTCTCTATGTATTTATATAAATTTCATTTTCAGCCCCAGGGATTCGACCATTATTTTATGAATTCAAGGAGACGGACAAAGTCGTTATAGCAATTAACAAGAAGGAAATTGTATTCTCTTAAAGAGAATTAGAGCTATTTATTACTCTAATTATAATTATATAAGGTAGATTGTTAAATAAACTAGATGCAAAAGAGAAAACTTTCTCAAGACTAAGTAAACTCTGCAAATTTTGAGGATATGGCTAGTTATGAGCAGAATTGGTTTTGGTCTTGGTCTTGCTTTGGCCATCACTAATATTAATACTCAAATTAAATAATAATAATATTTTTCTTAAAAGTGATCAGGACTTTCTAAACACCCTATAGAAGACTTTGCAAACACACCATCTGCCTATATTAATTAGTGATGAGCAGAATTGATCTTGGTCTTGCTTTGCTCATCACTAATATTAATACTCAAAATCAAAATAATAATATTTTTCTTAAAAGTGATCAGGACTTTCTAAACACCCTATAGAAGACTTTACAAACACACCCTCTGCCTATATTAATTACTGATGAGCTTGGTCTTGGTCTTGCTTTGCTCATCACTAGATATGGCATTTTTTAGCGAACGGTTTGAGCTAATGGTGGCTTAATAATAAAATAAAAACCTATGTACAAAATTCCAGGTCATTAGCTACAATTTTTTACAAACTTCCCATATAAAGATTATATTTTTTCTTGGCTTTCTGAATTTTCCAACTAGAATTTTTGAAACTAGAGAGCAGAAAATCTAACTACACTTACGGACAAAAAAATCGAGCCACCTAGCACCTACTCTGTTGTTCTAAAACTTGACTTTTTCAGGTTCTAGGCATCGGATTGGAATAAAAGAGGTATCATAAGTTAGGGAATTTATTAGTTTAATAAGAAATAAATTGTTACATTTTGTACACACATTTTTTGATATATGGAAAAAAATAAGAACATAAGCAACTTTGTAATTTTTTGATATTGGAAATAAAGTGTACCTAATCTTTAATTCTAAATTTCTGTATTAAATTAAATTAAATTTATTTAGAAAAATAAAAATAAAACGTAAGATAAATTTGAAAAATAATTAAATTATTCTTTATCTTAAAATTACAAAGTTGTGTTCGTATTTTTTTCCATATATCAAAAAAATGTGTGTACAAAATGTAAGAATTTATTTCTTATTAAACTGTAATAAATTGCCTAACTTATGACACCTATTTTTTTTGTCCTCAAGTGTAGTTCTTCTTTTTGAAAATACAAACATCTTGGCACAAGAACCAACTTTCTATGAGTATGGAAACCCAGACCGACCGAAAAATCATGCTTGAAAATTATATTTCTATTTGTCAGGCTTTATTTACTAAACACAAATAGGAAAAATATTGAAAATTCTAGAATGAATTTAATAATCACGCTATTCGGCGAGTGAAGTTTGCCGAGCCTATTTCGCGTAATAAAAGAATAAGCTTCTAAATGTATGGATCGCATTCCGAGGGTTCCGTACAGACTTTTTTTTATTAATATTATTTTAATTTTTGATCGCTTCCTTCCGAAAAAGCCCCTGATCTCATTTGCAAGAAAAGGCTTTTTACTAACATATACTTAATGCGATATTAAATTTGCCTTCAAACCGAGGGGTGATCCGCGATTGGAAGTAGGTATACACCGTCTTTGGAAGTATTGGAATTCATTAGATAATCTATTCTTGTCTATTGTCTTCTACTTGGAAATGAAAGTGGAAGTAGGTGTACACGATTTTAGGTGGCGGTTCACCCCTCGCTTCAAACCTTTTGTACCTTAACCTTATAACTACAAAAATAGTTGATATCAAATTCGTTCTTATTTCTAGATGATAAGGAAAGAATGAGTGAATTTGAGGATTTTTACAAAAATAAATTTTAAGTTAAACTATTTCTAATGGAAACAGGAATAAAAATCACCTAAAATTTTTATATAGACATAAATTTAAAAAAATTAAACCTAATTCTAGTTAAAAAGATCTTTACAAGCAGTCTTCCGTATTGCTTTTGTACGGAACCCTAAAAATTAATATGAAAACGGTTAAATAGACGTTTATATCTGCGTATTGTTTATTAATTTTTACTTATATGGTATGTACTGAGCGGAAGTATTGTGGTAATGGACTGCATGTTAAATAATCTTAAGATCCCTCAAGATGGGTGACAGCGAGGGATGAACCGTGATTGGAATTAGGTGTACACCGTCTTTGGAATTATTTTGGAATTCATTAGATAATCTATTGTGTTCTATTGTTTTCTACTTGGAAATGAAAGTGGAAGTGGAAATAGGTGTACAAGATTTTAGATCACGGTTCACCCCTCGGGTGACAGACATGTGTTGACATATGTATACCAAATATGTTTTGTGCATCCCACTGGAATTAATTGTGATTTAGAGACAGATGCTATTCAATATAATTAAATGGAAGTAATGCGATAAAGTATAGAGTTATTTGAGTTTCCAAAGAAAATGGAGTTGTTCATGTTTTCGGAACCTAAACGCTAATTAATTTTCAGTCAATGAAGTCAGTCGAATGTTTTTTGTCTTTGAGTTTGGTAGGAATATCTTAAAAACAGTAAATTCCAGGGAAATAAAATTTCATACTTAGGCTGGGCAGTCCACAACAAAGTTTTAGATAAAATTAAATATGTACCCCTTTGCTGAGTTAGTGTTTTTAGATTTCCGGAATTTTCTTAAAAACAATTTTAGTGTTTGTAGATTTGTAGAGCTTAATATAAATTCTTTTAATGTATAAAAAATTTATGCTCATTGAAATTCTGTGAGGGGAGTTTGTTTGAAAATCGCTTCGTAGAACCCCGGACACTGGCTTGAGGAAGCCTGGTTGTGGTTGGAGGAATGGTTGATCTCAAGATACATACGTGGTTCCAATCAAAACAAAACAAAAAAAGACTTTAAGTGGCACTTTTGAAATCTCTACCCATAAATAGAATGAATTCATAAATTTTCAATAAAATTATTTATCATAAATTTATAAAAAGTTAGAGGTAGTAAGCGCCGCTCTGAAAGAAATAGGGTTTTTCGGTCTGACGTCAGAAACGTGTTTTGATTGATTTGGAATTCTATTTTGACGCGTCTTGGATCAACAAATGAGCGTTCAACAACCACACACAGTTCCTATCGTAAATGGGAATAAAAAATAAAATACTATATTTATAAATCCCCAAAATAATTATCCGATCAAAATTTCAATACATTTTTTTTATTTGGGGGAAAATGAATACATACATAACTTTTGAATTTCAAGTTTTCATCAAATTTTATTTACGAGCTACATAACTCTACAAGAGAGACAGTCAGACATTCTAAGTGACACTAATAGGGTCCCAATTTACCTTTTAAATGGAATTTTAAAAATCACATGACTATTAATGTGTTTCAAAATATCTTAGAACTACGACAAAATCCTATCCTGGGTAAAGAGAGAACCAGAGCGCATTCCAGAGCGACAAAAAACGGAGATCTTTGAACGTTTGTTGATACAAAACCAACATTTAATTCTTTCCTATTGATAATGACCCATAGCAGAGATAGTCCGATTATTACACATAACATCTTGTTGCTATGTGAGCATGGAGAAGGAAGAGTAGGGCCACAAAGATCAACTTAATATAATTTACTTGTTTGAGAATAGTTTCGAATGATTGACCTTTTTCGTCAGTCTTTTTAATTATAAATATTTTCTTTGTTATTTCTCATGGGTTCAAATACCTGAGTGGATTTAGGTAAGTTCGTTTTGTCGGAATAATAAAGCAGATCACTGAACAAACGAATTATATTTGAAATACATATGTACCTACATGTTTATTTGCATCAAGCAGAAGACAACCTCATTGTTTTCTCTTTATGACAACAACAATTCTCCTACACTCGGCAAAACAAAATCTTTCAATAATTATATATATGTTGCAGTAAAAACCCGTTTTTAGTAAGAACGCGTTCTTACTAGTTAAAATGCGTTTCATTGAATACCTTTGTGGCAACTAGAGTTTACTGATGTTGTTGAGTTTGGTTCAAAGGTCTAGAATCTTCATTTTTGACTTTCCGCCTCATTTTGGGTGTTTATTTCCAAAAAATTTTAAACGAAAATGTCAAAAATTAGAAGCAAAGTTGTAGAGGATGTAATTATTGACATTTTCGTTTAAAATTGTTTGAAAATAAACACCCAACATGAGGTGGAAGGGCAAAAATGAAGATTCTAGACCTTTGAACCAAACTTAACCTATATCAGTAAACTCTAGTTGCCACAGAGGTATTTCAGTGAAACGCGTTTTAACTAGTAAGAACGCGTTCTTACTAAAAAAACAGATTTTTACTGCAACATATATATTATGTTCACCAATTTCAAAGCAAGCTTTGTTCGTTCATTCCAATCAGAAAAAAAATATCTATTTTGGAATTGCTTTGCGGTCTACCATTACAAAGCCAAGGAATAGGTGACGAATGATATAAGAAAATAGAAATGTAAAAGAATAGAAGAAAATAATAAGTGTAAAAAACGCGAATCATTCAGGCGATACACGAACAGAGTAGGTAGCGAAGGTTCATTTTTAAGCATCCTTGTTTCTCAAAGAAACAGAAGCAGCTGAAGATCTCTACGTGGAATTTAACCATTTCCATGGCTTATCTTAGTTTAGGAAAGAGGAATTCCTTCTTAACGACTATTAAAGAAGCTTTTCTTTCTTTTTATCCGAGGGTGATTGTGCTAGTCATGCATTTCGATTGACAAAAACAACTTATTTTTCATGAGAACAGTCTTTTGTCCATTATACTCGTAAAAAATATTTTCTGATTTGAAAATATAATAGTAAACTCAATTCGAAATATGGTAAATTATGATTTAATGTTATTTAAAAATATATGTTTCAAATAAAATTTTTCTCCTTAAATTGCTTTTTTTAAGAATTTGAAAAAAATAATCTAGATTTTGGTGATTTTGGAAGGATATCTGTTTTAGTGAAATTTTCGGTAAAAGAAGAAAGATTGATTGAAATTTTTTATTAATTAAAATGTTTAAATTGTTTCATGGTTAAATTAGGCGATTTAGAAAAAAGGCCTTGACAAGTTAAAAAACACTTGATCGCATAAATTTTGGAAGCAAGCAGGATTGGCGTCGTTAGTTCGTCTGATATCTAACTAGAAACTATAATTAGGGTGACTGCCCGTTTTATTTTAATTTAATCCTGTCCTCTGTCCTTCAAAAATAATAAGAAGAAAAACAAATGTTGTGCGTTACTATTTTCAAAATAAAATGCGTGCCAGAGCAGTTCAGAAATTAATGTTGTAGATATGGAGATAATAAAAAAAAAAAAAAATCAAAGAAAATTAAAAAAAAAATGGTTTGAATATTTTTATATAATATATTAGGGTGCTGCTTATTTTGGATATTTTCGAATATTTACGCGGACAGGGTCTCTATTTCAATTTTAACCTAGTGCTACCCAGCGATTAAGTTTCTAAATAACATGGGGTTTTTGGCATTGAACGATCAATTTTTTATTCCGGCCAAAGTAATGGTTCAAAAAAATTGAAACTCTGTAGACTCTATCCTTCATAATTTGTACAGATTTTTAGCTATTATTATTTTGGAGTCTATAACTTACTAATACTAAGATATAGCAGTATTTTATCTAGATGTAACTACAAAATTGTAATAGCTAAAAATCTGTAAAAATTATGAATGATAGCTACTATTATAAGGATAAAGTCTAGAGTTTCAAATTTTTTGAACCATTACTTTGAGCGGAATAAAAAATTGATCGTTCAATGCAAAAAACCTCATGTTATTTAGATATGGGAAACTTAATCGCTGTGTAGCACTAGGTTAAAATTGAGATAGAGACTTGAAACTTGGGGGATATTTTTTTTTTATTTATTTCTAACCTGTCAGCGCAAATATTCGAAAATATCCAAAATAAGGAGCACTCTAATATTTATATTATATTAATATCCTTTCTTGATTATGCATTTATTCTCTGTGTATCGTACATATACCTATATCTAAAAATAATAGTGTTTCAAAATACTTCCATGTCAGTTAGGGTCGTACTATCAATTTTCATTTTTCTACTAGAACAGCAATGAATCTATGATATAGATTCAGAGAATTGACGAGATTCAGTTGGTTTGAAAATTAAGGGTGGTTTCTCTATAATATAACTCTACTTTGCATAAAAAAAACTGCTATTAATTTTTGTTCTTACTTGTATTAATTAAAATACATATGAAACGTAATATTTGAAGGGGTGGTTTCTCTATATCTATTATATAACAGATTGAGAGCTATTTTGCATATAAAAAACTCCTACTAATTTTTGTTCTTGTATTAATTAAAATATGAAACACATTATTTGAAGAGATTTTTTTTAAGTTAACATAGATCTATGTAAATTTTAACATGAAAAAAATAATTTCTAGATTTTTTTTTTGTTTTTCAAATGAAATATAAGTTGACAAGGGAAAAAAGATTTTATCAGTATTGAAAAATAGTGGTTCTCTTGTGAGAAGGGGAGAGAAAGAAAAAGGCAAGAAAGCTTTGAGACCAGAGCCCTCAGAGATGAAGCAATCCACCTGCATCCACCTGGAGGCAAACCGAGGCCAACAGTCTTTGTCCGTGGCAGAGTTTCGCTATCTCCTTCTCACCTAGCATTAAGGCAATAGCTTTATCTCTTTCCCTCTCCCAGCATGGTTTGCCCTGGCTGGCTGCCTCGTTAGCGCGTTTCACGTCCAATTTCCTCCTCCTTACTCCGAGAGGTCGCCAAGCACGCTTTCCTCAGACACACGCCCCCAACACTTCATAAAAAATAAAATTTATCATATGTTCCAATAAGAGAAATAAAAAGTGACAGGTATTCCAAAGGTGGTTCCAACATATCAGATGAATTTATATTAAGAAATATTCTAATGGTCAAGTATAAAAATAATGGAATCGAGTTTGCTCGTAAGAATCAGAGTGCAGCTGAAAATTGTCGTTTGGAATGGCTTTTAAAGCAAATCTTTATGGCCGGAAAAATTTATGGCTTTATAAAATAGGTTGAGTGTATATAGATGGCTTGTTACTGCAGATTCTAAATTCATACCATTGTTCCTACTTATATATTAAAATGCGCCACATGATTAAAATACCACTCTCACATTAAATAAATAATGAATTAGAATGTTGATAATTTTTAATAATTTTTAGTCGGTGGGTACGCCCAGAATGCAGGCAACCATCTGTGTGAATTCCGATACCCACGAAAATTCAAGAATGGAAAAACTGAGATAGGTCGTTCTGGTGCCAAAATGTTTGTATTCCAATAAGATTTTGAGATTTCTGGACTCCGGGTTCAAGAATAAATATTATTAGATGAATTTAATGAGATTTTCACGCGTTGCCATGGCAAAGGCATATTATATGTTTCAAGAAATAAATTTTGAATAGTTTTTTAAATTTATTACTAGACGGACTCATCTCCTATCTACCAATAAGTTTTGCAAAATTTACTCAAAGTGTATATGTTGCAGTAAAAAGGGTTCTTACTAGTTAAAACTCGTTTCACTGAATACCCCTGTGGCAACCAGAATTTAGTGATGATGGTTGAGCTTGGTCCAAAGGACCTTCCGCATCATATGGGTGTTTATTTTCAAAAAAATTTAAACGAAAATATCAAAAATTACATCCTCTACAACTTTGCTTCTAATCATGATGTAATTTTAGATATTTTCGTTTAAAAAACGAGGCGGAATGAAGATTCTAGACCTCTGGACCAAACTCAACCAACATCAGTAAATTCTAGTTGCCACAAAGGTATTCAGTGAAACGCGTTTTAACTAGTAAGAACGCGTTCTTACTAAAAAACGGGTTTTTACTACAACATATATATAATTATTGAAAGATTTTGTTTTGCCGAGTGTAGGAGAATTGTTGATTCATAAAGAGAAATCAATGAGGTTGTCCTCTTCTTGATGCAAATAAACATGTACAATGTACATATGTATTTCAAATATAATTCGTTTGTTCAGTGTTTCAACTGATTTTTACTGCAACATCAGTGTATTCACTTTTTCCTTAAATTTTAAAATTAAGAGAAGTATAGAGATAAAGAGAGTGAGAGAACTAAAAAGGTGTGGTCCACAAAACGAGGGATGAATTTCGAATACAGAACGCACAGGTTCTTTTTTTGGCTACTATATTTTTTAGTGAGTTTTAGTAGTTTTACCTTAATTTCTCGAAAACCGGTCAAATAATTAAAAAAAAATGAACTGGCTTACAGTGTGTACAAAATATTAATTAATTATTGATTTCAGATCATGGTATAAACTATAAAGAGAGACAAGGTATATTCTATCGTGGTTTCATTTTCGTAAAAAGTCGTGCATACACAAGCCGGTTCATCAATGCCATCATACAAATGGACTTGCATATTTTACAGATAATGCGATAATGGGAAAAAAGGCTTCTCATCTCACTGAATAACATCAATGAAATCTGTTCAATAGTATACCTTGTCTTTTCTTTATACCATGATCTCGAATAAGATAGGTAATCATTTTTACATTGTTTAATCACATACTTTTTGCTGAGTTTTGTAATCAATTGAAATTATTTGATCCATTTTTAAATGTCTGAAAAATAAAAATACACTATTAGAAAAGTAAATGTGTAATAATTTATCCACATCAATCTGAATTCAAGATTTTATAATCATCTGTTTAAATGTTTAGCCAGAAAATTAGTAATATATATTTTCTAAAAACCTCCTTCTTTTTTTGGTCGTCGGAGACCTTGAAATGTAAAGATGTGTAAAAATCTCAATTTATTTATTTTTTTTTTCAGAAAAACAAGATTTCCATTACTCATTTAGAAACTAGACAGCTGTTACCTTTACGATGAATCTGATATCTATCTTAGAAAACAATTATTCAATTATAAGCTAATTTAAAGAATTAGACAATTGACTGGAAATCTGTTTAATTGGCAGAAGCACATTCCTAATTTAACAGCGGAGATTATGTTCATGTCTATTAAAATGATTCGCATACCCAAAATAGTCAAAATAATTTCATTTCAGTTTAATCGTTCTCATAAATAAAAGGATGAAAAAAAGAAAATTTACTAAATTCCTTCTCCATTATAATGTTTATTTGGTAATTTTTACACGTTGTTATCGGACAAAATCTCACATAATAAATAAAATTACTTTTTTCCTTAATATATACTTTGACATATTTTTTTAATACTTATTGGACATAAAAGAAGATAATTAATTCTTGAATTCTAAAAGCAATCAAATTTTATTTTATTCAAAGAAAATCAATATTATGCAGAATGTAAAGATTATTACATCTAATAAATCTTATATAGAGTAGATATTATCTTTGAATATCTTCTGAAGGTAATTTTTAAAAATTAAGTAAACAAACTAAAATTAGTTGGGATGGAATAGAAAGTATTTATTTATATGGATCTGGATATTGAAGATGTAGAATTCTCGAGAGAAAAGCAAGAATGGGATTCCAATCGATACATATATAAGTCATAGGGGTAAACGAATTGAGGAATTCGTTAATTCGATTTGTTGAAATGTTAGAGTTTTAAATTTTCGAAAATTCGTAGTTAGAATTGTGTTACTTAAATTTAAAACCAAGATTTCAATAACATCCCATTATTTTAAACAAAATTAATAAATTAATCTTATCTTATTGAGGTGGGTCTCTTGCTAGCCTCCTAACCCCATCCACCCACTGACCCTATCCTTCCTCCCTAGAGCCACCTCCGATCATCATTCACCCCGCCAACCCTATACATGACCTCTGGAGTCTCTCCTCTTCCCCTAACTCTGATCACTCTCCAAACCCCATGAATCCGGATGGAGGATTAAAATTTGTGAGCCTCCAGCCATTAGTAAGTACATATATCAATAAAAAAAAGTTTCACTTTTGTCGTACGTGGATTCCATATACACATATTTTTTATTTAATTCTGAATCGAAATACAAATCGACATTTTTAGCTGAATTTTAAATTAAAAACTATATTAATATATCGTTTTTAACTGAATATAAAGTAAAAAAAAATTACCGACTATCGCTCGATGTTCCACTATAAGTGATTTGTGATTACTAATTAATAAGGTTCAAAGATTTTATAAAGATAAAATTAACATGGGCATATCCTGAGAATTTAATAAGTGGTGTTATTAGAAATAATGAAATGACGATTAAATCAACAAAATCGATTTTAACAGATTCAGTAAACTCATTTGAAAATGGCTTCAGAATTAGAAAAGTCGTGAATAAACTAAAAATATTTAACAGTTTGGAATTTCACCAATAAGGTGTTATTATATTACATTAAAGATTTAATATTTTTGATAAATTATAGTATTATAGTATTTCTAACTAAATATAAAAATATCATTAGTTTACAATTGGACATGATCATCAAGATTTTCATCCAAGTGAGAGAGGAAAATTTAATTTTAGAATGGTGAAAAAAATACACTTTTGAGATTGATTCTTGCGTCCCAGAAAACATGGATTAATTAGAGTCCAAGTTGAAAAAGACATATAGAAAATGCCTGTATCAAAATATTTAATTTCTTAGGGTTGTTTTCGAAATACTAGCGAAAACATTTTTTTTTTCTTTTTTCAATTTAAAAAAAAAATTTCTTTAGATAAAGGGAGAATTTCTCCTGAAAATTTTAGTTCGAAAATAAACGTTCCAAGATTGTTTTATAAAGATTTTATTTATTTTTATTAAAGATATATACTTTGATTTTTTAAACCATTTAGGTGAAAGAACTTATTAAATAAATTTTCAATATTAGGATTAGGTATTCATTTCTTTTTTCCTTTACTATGCGGGAAGGAAATATTTTTTAGAGCTGTCACGGTTTCAGCTTTCAAATTCCTGTGTGAGCTCCAGTCAGGCCCTTCCTGATCAAAATGCACTACAAGAGATGACCCTCTAACTCCAAAACCCATAACTTATGGACAGAATGAAATTTATATCTTCATTTACAAAACAAAGGTTTCAGTAAAAAGTGGACTGCTGTTATTTATACTTCCTTACTTTTTATAAATTTGTACTTATTTTAAAAATATCCTTTTAAGAGCAAGTTGCAGGTAATAAAAACAAGTCCCATGATTTATTGAATAAATAAAAGATTACGTTTTATTATAGTATATTAAATTTAATTTTATCATATGTTAAATAAAAATATTTTAATTTATAGAAAAAGAAATGCGGAGATTGAAATTTTTATTAAAGTTTATTCAAATAATGTGAAAATATGTAACCGGACAGAAATCGAACCTGTTTGAGATTTTTTCTTTTTTTTTATGTTTTTCGATTGGTTTCGTTTCATTGATAAATTAAAACTCTGGCAAGGTTTGTATATTAATCAAGCTTAATAAGAGGGAAAATATATAACAGTGGCTTTAATCATGAGTCATAAAAGAAAATCGCCGCAGGAATATTGATTCAATTTTAAATTGAAATTCCCCTTTGGCTAGAAAGAGACGAATTGAATTGGAGACGATTTTTCGAAGGCATTCTCTTTTCGGTCGATTTCGTTTTGTTTGCTAATTCATCGAATCCGTTCAAACAAGAGCCGCAGCCAGCCTGGAACTCCATTAATATTCGCTTGAGACTTGTGCCATTGTGCTGGAGCGCAACCAGTGCATCTCGCCTATGGCCTTCAGTCCAAACGAAATACAAGCCATGTCCCTTGCACGGCAATCCAATCTCTGTCCCTGTCGAGCTTTGACATCAATAGAAGTGAAAAGGTTCAGGGATTGTCCCTTTTGGTAGGTCCTCAGACCCTAAAGACCAGGGAACCATTCTAGTTATAAATAGATCGGTCCGGAAAACCGCTAGAAAATGAAAAAGTGTTTTCACATTTCCAATTACATGCCTCTTTAAAGTATATAAATAAGCATAATTCTGGGGGACAATTCCCCTATTATTATTCAATTTGTTTTGGTTAAAAAATGTCAAGGTTTAATTAGAATTAATGTCACATTATTGTAGATGAAAATACAGATTTTCATTATAATATAAATGGTACACTCACATGGTTCTAAAAATAATGAATAAAAATATAATGATAATGATGTGAGGAGTTACACGAAGGTGTAACCCCCCAAAGGCCTGGATTGGCCCCTGAATATGAGTCGCTCAGAAGGCAATGCGGTTAACTCTATTATTGGGCAATTTCTAATTTTCGTAAATTCTTATATTTTTCTTTTTAGTACAAAAGGTTTTATTCCTTGCTTGGTAGAGCCTACTTCTTATTTATAAAACATCATTATTATTTTATGAACTTAACCACAATGACTTCTGATATATCATTAAAAATAGTATGTATATTTACAGCCGAACAAACGCATTCGCCAATTTTATCCCTATAACACCTAAAGACTTGAACTCTCTTTTTCCGACCGTCTTCCCAGGAACTTTTAACCTTCAATCTTTCAAGATCCGCATCCACAGATACCTTCAACTCCTACCCAATCTCTTCTTATTTTCACGATACAAGGATCCACAGGGGAGTACAGAGGTTGTACCTTTTTTTATAATGATACTGATACAAGAAGAAGTTGCACCGAAAAGGTACAACCTCTGAAGTCGCGATGGACCCTTGTATCTTGGAAATAAGAAGAGATTTAGGGATTGGGTCGGAGGTGAAGGTGTTCGTGGATGCAGTCTTGAAAGAATGAAGGTTATATGTAGCTGGAAAGAGGGTCGGAGGAAGAGAATTTCGCTCTCTAAATGTCATAGGGATAAACGAGTTGGAAATTGCATCTAAGGTGCAACTTCTTCTTGTATCAATATCATTATAAAAATACAAAAAATAAATAAAACATTTTATCTAAAATAAGGGTTAAATCGCCATGAAAAATTATTCATGAATCGATTAACTCTTCAAAATGAAAATTTAATAATTTTTGTGCCCCCTTCCCTCTATTTCTGCACAGTAGGCGGCTTCTTACTAAAATGCAGATTTCTTAGTTTTCTGTATTTGGAGTCTTAATAATTTGTATTATAATTAATATTTTGTGGAGTTCTTCAAGGGAGGGGGGTATCGTGATTATTATAGCTTTCTTTTTCCGAGTGCAGCGTAAAGGAATAAAGTTCCAACCTTTAGATGTCAATGTCATGAACGAACGTAAAGGAAGAAAAGTTTCAAACTTTAGATGTCAATGTCATAAACGAATTGACCAATATGTCTGTTCGATATATTTCCAATTTGTTTTAAGTCTGAAAATTGCGCATTTCGATAAAAGAAACTACTTAAAGAAGCTTTCGAGCGATCATTTTAAAATAATAAGTTTTATAAAACTAATTCTTTTCTAGTATTTGAGTGTAATTTAGTCTTTTTTTTTTATATATTTCCAAGAAAATTGTTATGTCTTCCAAAATTAGAATAGCTTCTTGTTGAATATCGACTAAAAATAATAGTGACTATTCATAACAGGGTGATTCGAAATACACAAAAACGAGAAACAAACAAATCAAAGAAATGTATTTAAGCCCAAGGTGCGTTTACCTGGTCAGACTCAATTGAGCAACACAATTAGATTGCTGAATGAAAAGAGGACAGGAATGGTCATTGTAGACTTTAGGAGAATTGATTTTTTCTAACAAGGTAGCAAAATAATATTCCAAGATATTCTATAGCTAAGGGTAAACACTTTATTTTGACAAAAACTATAATATGTTAAGGGTACAATAAGGGTGAAAATTTCTTTAAGAGAAAAAATAAGTATAAAGAAAAAATCTCACTTTTTTGGTCAGATTTAGAAAATTTACAACCCTCACGCTAAAGAAAAATAAAACTGAATCTTTTCACTGGAGCGTAAGTATTGAAATTATAACTAGAAATATCCTATTATTTATCCCATCATCTCATAATTTGCGACTGAATTTCAATAAATACACGAATAATATTAAGTGCAATTTGGACCGCATATCCTTCCAAAATACTAGTGATTCAAATTTGTCATTGATGTTAATCCACTTTGGGGTCCTCTCACACTCTTGTCATTTTAAAGGGAAATGAATTAAAAAAAGAGACTATTTCAATTTAAGATCTTTAAAGGGATACCTTCCAAACCATGAGTATACATATTTTTTAATTATCGACCCCTCCAAAACAATCATTTGATTAAAATTTTAATAAGGTTTGTGATTTCGGGGAAATGAATACAAATTTTATATCTTAATTGGTTTAAGAGTTATAATAATGCTCTGACAGAAATTAATGCGACACTAATAGGGCCCCATTTAATCTTGAATGGAACCCTAAAGATGAATAGATTTTCGTACTTGACAGGTAATTTTATATGGCACGCGTATTTAAGAAAACAAAATGACGTTTCTGTTTCGACCACAAAATATTAAAAATATAATATAAATAAACCTCACTTAATTGTCATTAGTGCTAAAAAATGAGCGATGTGAGTTTTAATACTTTAGACAAAATTTGTCCCGAGGCAGATATAGGTAAAAAGAAAATTATTATTTATTTCAATGGCTTAATTAAACAATATAAAATAAACAATCTCATATAATAACGAATCACCTTTTAATTTTAATCGAAAAGTTTTTAATTTGCCTAGAGTGTTGATTCATAAAGAGAAACAAAGAGGTTGTCCTCTGCATGATGCAAATAAACATACACACATATATATCAAAAATATATTATTTATTTGTTTGAGACTATAGTTTCGAAGACTTGGCCTTCATCATCAGTCTTTTTTAATTATAAATATTATTTTTCATGGGGCATAGCATGGATATTGAAATTTTTTTGATCTTTACTTAGCCGAGATCGAGTTAGAATTAAAAAACTAGTATAGTCTCAAAGAAATAAATAATATATATACAGATATATATTTTTGATATACAGGGTGTTTCAGGAGGAATAGTAAATAGTTTAGGAGGTGGTAGTATAGACGAAATGCAATAAAAAATGCCATATAACATATGTGCCCAATTTTTATTGAGTACAGAGATACTACTGTTAGTATGTAACCCAAACAAACTTAAAGCAAAGGTAAATGAGGATGTCCAAAGTTGAAAAAAAATAAAAATATAAATTGGACACTTGTTATATGGCATTTTTTATTCATCTTACTACCACCTCCTAAAATATTTACTATTCCTCCTGAAACACCATGTATATGTGGGTATGTTTATTTGCATCAAGCAGAGGACAACCTCTTTGTTTCCCTTTAATTTTAATGTTTAAAATTTTAGTGGCCAGGTTTATAATAAATAAATAATAAATATGATACTTGGTATATAGATTAATTTTAATGAAAGTATATATTATATTAAAGTAATACCAGAGGTAATTAAGCTAGCTATCCATATATGGTCAAATAAGAAGCAATATACTTCGCAGATTGACTTTGATTTTGGTTTCCAGTTTAACACGAACACGACTGTACCTACGTTCTAATAAGAATCTGTTTAGTGTGAGCAAGAAGGAGTCAGGTTGGCCATCATAGAAAACATGTGAGAGGGAAAGAGAAAGATGCTTCTTTTTCTTTTTGAGGGCGGCCATGTTGCCAACGTGTGAGCCCCTAGAGGAAGAGGTACAACGACAACAGCGGAAGCCAAAAGAAGACCTGGAGGATCGCTTCTCATGTCCCTCTTTTTCAAAATAGTTATCCACGCTATTCCTAATTTAATTGCTCACACATTTCTTTGGATTACGATACAAGTTATTTATTTGTTGGAGCGTTTAAGAGGCATAATTAATTACTTCTTCGTGATTTCCGGGGTGTATAATAGCATTTGACATCAGGAATTCAATTAATTTACAAAGAATTTTAACAATTCACTTCGTTTTTTTACAATTTCCGTGGTAAAACAATTCAAAAGATATAAATCTTAGACTTAATCATCAAGAGAATAGATATTAATCAAAGACTAATTTAAAAAGAAAAATCGAAAGAATCTATACATATATTTTTTGCGGATAAATTTTTTAAAAAAACATTTTTTCTTTTTAGAAAATATTGGAAAATCATTACAACATGTAATGAAGCTCTGCATCCATAACTTGTGCGGTAAAATGGGCGATGTTTGTGGTTAAGGGCTAGGGAAACATAGACCATAATAACAAATCGTGCAAAACGGAGAGATGCTAGTTATATTACTCGTTGTGATTAATAATAAACAGTTTTAAAAAATACGGAGGTTTTGCGAAAATCTATCTTAAAAGGTGAATAGATTATAGAACAGAATCGATACTTTCGATAAGAGTTGTTTTTTAAGGAGGTTCGGGACAACTTATCTATGTGGTTGATCTACTAAAAAATCTTTTGTATTTCTGCAGACTGACAACTTCTGCCTACTAAATTTTTTGATAAAATAAATGTTAATAATGAGGTTAATTTCGAATAAAAATCTTTGTTTTGATAATATTAATAAAAAGAATAATGTGATAAATTTTTTCTCATTATAAAAACATTTATTTAACACAAAAACGATTTCAAGAAATAGAGTTGGAATTCTACACTAGTGCCTTTTTATATTCTGTTGTCTGCAAATAACTTTTTATTGTTACATTAATGAATAACTAATTAACTAGACTGTCAAATATATTGAAAAATGTATCATTCGATTCATAAAAGTTGAATTATTGATCTGTATAAATTTGTTGAAAATGGTATAATTTGTATAGAAGTTATACCTCTTTTAAAAGCTCGGTCCATTTACTTCCACGTTAAAAAGACAATTTTGAATAATTTATTTCTCGGTAATGGGACAGACGATCAATTTCAAATTTCGGGAATATATATTTAATACATCAATGATTCGATGGTAAAAATTTGAAAATTTTCTTATAAAAATGATAAACAGTCACAAACTTCCTTAAAGGAGTGGTGAATTTTTTTTTCATCATTACGAAGTTTACTAATGTCTGATATTTATTTTAATAATTATATTATTTATTTTTATTATATATAAAAATGTATATGTATATTAATATAAATAAGGCAATTTTAGGTTTCAAGTTTTGAGTATATATTTAATATACCCTATAATATAAATTGAAGAAAAAAAGTTAAAGAACAAAATTAAGTGAAAACTTTTTAGTTACGTTTCTTTGATGCATGTACTTTTAATTAATTTCGACAAAGCACCCACTCTTTTTTTAACTTAGTTATTGGAAATATAAAGATAAAATATTGTCAAGGCTAAAATGCATATATCGTAAAATTAAAAGTTTATTACATTATTTTGTACTTTTTAATCCATTACTGATGAAAGCGTATTTTTTTTTTAATATATTTTTTATTCTTTCACTTTTTAGTCTTAATAAACTATTTTTTATTCCAATATTTTTATTTTGATAGATAGCACTTTATTTTTTTAAAATTCTCATTTTTTCGAAAAAAAATTTGGGGTTCCCACTAAAAATTCTTCATGAGTACATGCCTGGATAATGAATATCATGTAAAACAATATAATAAATTTGGCAGCTGAATGTAAAGGCATTAAATGAAAGATATGTTCGATTCCCGTGACCCTGTAGGGTAGGCTTCTTAAATCACCAACGTAAATATAATTGCATATGCCACAGGATTTAATGGATAATTAAGAAATAATTAATTTCAATTAATGGATAATGGATCAGATTAGCTCAATGGTACCAAATTATTGTATTGTCATCCGAATTACATATACCTGTTAAGTTTCAAATCGATACAATTAAGGTTAAATCGACTTTCTAGTTTTGCTTACATACACACATAGTTAGTTTGTTAATTACATACAAGTGAATCTAATAAAAGAGTGTTAATAAAAATATTTTTGATTTTCCACTCACTCAAATATAAAAAAATTAACCTCGCCTCAAAAAAAAAAAATTAATAAGGATTTGGGCGAACAAATAAGCATCGTAGCGAGACCAATAAGTTTCAGTTATACGTTTATTCGGATACGTAAAAAGAAGGATCCAAAAAGACAGAACACATTTATCTATAAATTTTTTTTCGGATGGGGACTTATTATTGTTATTATTTTTTGAAAATTAAATATATCAGAATTTCTATTAAAATAATGCAAGTTTATATGGAAATATTGTGATAAATCTAATATTAAATAAAATTTAGAAAAATGTGTTAGGTTTTGTATAGATTCATATTTATATATTGTAAACTAGATATTTTATCAAAATATTTATCTCTTTCAATTATGATCAAATGCATTTTAGGAAAAAGTAAATATTAAAATGATTCAATGTATTATTTTATTTGAAAATGTTTTGTATAAAAAAAATAAACTTGAAACTTTGCAACTATTAATATTGGATTATCTCGACATCATTATACATATTCTGATATTTATAATTGTAACATATAATATAAAAACTGTATTTAAAATTATTTATTCTAATAGATATGATACTAAGGCCTCAAGAGTTTTCTTGACATACATGATATTTTATTAAGAATTTAAACATTTTGAAAAAAATTCAATAAAGATCGTTAATGAATCAAATAAATTACAATCACCACACCAAACAAAACAAAAACAAATTAGACTTCTAAGTGTGTGAGATGATGTTATTTGGAAATTCTTTCTGACATAAGAAAAGAAGACCGACCCGACTTAATTTTAAGATTTAATCAATTGGAAAAACACTTGTCATAAGAATCTTCTTGTCGAGTGGAACGATAATAGTATTCCAGCTCCATTTTGATTATATTCAACTTCGGTGTAAAATTTTAGCTTTGCAAATCATATATCAATAGTCGTAGGTTCACTTTTTCTTTTATTTTTTTTTCAAAAAACATGAAACAAAATCAACTGGTGTGAGTTCCGTTCGACTTTCTCTTATAATCTCCCTTCTTTTGAAAGTATATTATAAATTTTCCTCTTTCAAATCAGTCTTCTCAGTGTTTTTTTTTTGTTTTATTTTTTTTTTAATTGAAATTGATGAGAGAAGGATTTACACCAAAAAGATGCATCCCCTAAAGGCCTGAATTGGTCCCTCCATTGTGAAAAGAAGAAGAAAAGGGGATTTTATGGGCTGGGTAGGGGTCGAAGGTATCTGTGGATGCGGGTTTTAAACAGCTTAAGGTTATAAGTCGCGGGGAAGACGGTGGCTGGGAACGAGTTCCAGTCTGGAGGTCATAGATAGTTTCAATCGAGACATAAATATAACACATCTCAGAACTTATAATACTTATTAAGCACAACGATTTTGTATTTACTTCATCGAGATGGTAATAAGTGTTTAAAAAGCAAGAAGTGTTTTGCCATTAGAAAATAAAACAGATTTTTAATTAATCCTCTTTTTTTGAAGCTGAACTATCAAGTCATTGATTCTGAAAACAGTTCTTCTACTTTATTAAATAAAAAAATAGGTATTCTATATTAAGCAATCGATTAATATTGAATATATATAAAATACATTTTTATGACAAAATTATGTGAAAAAGGAAGAAATATTTTCTTCGCAGGCGTTTCTAAAACTTGCAAATATTTTTTATCAAAAATCGTTTGAGCATTGTGTTTCACGTTTGAGGATAATGATGATGCATGTACTTTTGTTTAGAAAGCATTCAGAAAAAAGAAGCCAACACTCCTGTCTTGAGTGATTAATGTTTAATCGTTTCGAAACTGTTTATAATTCCTTCCCTAAGACCCTTTTTGAATCCCTTTTAACAGATAAACAACAAGACATGGAAAAAATAACTATTTCTATAAAAAGATATGAAACTTGTAGAATTCAAATTCGAGTTATAAGATTGAAAAAAAGATTTAGAAAATAGGATTTTTAAATAAAAACAGTGATTAAATTGGGATTATTTTTTTATAATTAAGTCAAAATGTAAATCGAAGGTAAAATAGCTTGTTTTTTTTTTCATCATGATAATTTCAAATGTGTTTTCAGAGGCGATGTTAGTATTGATAATGTAGTCGAGAGAAGAAATACTGAATGTTTTGTTGTTGGTTGGGTCAATTTTATCTTACATTTTGATCTCTAACCAACTCAAAACATGGAGAAGGGTTCCACATGTTGCTTGAGGAGATTGGAATTTGATTCGTTGTTCAAGAAAAAAAAAGAAAATAGTAATTTTTTATTATTGTGAGGATTTGTTGGTTATTTACATTCTTAAGGTAGTTGTTTCGCGACAATAATAGCAAAAAGTTAATGCTAGAGTATATAGAACAGACAATAAGGATTCATAATTCATAAGCCTAAAACTTTTTGCTGTTTATGTACCACTACTAGCCAATCCGGTGCTCGTTTGACAAGTCTGGCAACATTGCCCGAGCTTCTATATATTTTATCATAGAAATTTCAGATAAAGTACATTATAAAGGGAGATTTATAAAATGAAAAGTTCTTAATAAGTGATTGAATGCTGTTGCGATAATGGCTGAAAACGTCAAAAAAAAAAAAAAAAAAAAAAAAAAAATTACTAAAGTTAACCCATTTTTTAGGTTAAATAAATGCGTTGTTGTCAGCTTCTTTTTAGTGTAAATGTTTCATTATTTATCAATTATTATCTCAGAAACTGTGTTGTAACTATCAATTAAGGGGGGTCAGATAGGCTAGGCGGTAGCATGACAGCGAGCTAACCAGGGGACCCGGGTTCGAATCCGACTCGAGGCATCCAGCTAAAATCTGACCCCGGGGGTAGAGACAAATTAAAAAAAAATATAACTAGTATCGTAATTAGGCTTATGGCTAGAAAGGCCGAAAAGCCAAAAAAAACAAAAACAAAAAAAAACTATCAATTAAATTTTTTTAAAAAAATGTATTAGTTATTGTTTAATGTTGATTTAGTTTTTTATAACAATGGTAAGAAGAGTTTCTTAATTATAATTAAAAATGTATGTAAACTTTCCGATATCCCGTATAGTGCAATGTATAAGAGTCTGAAAAACTCTATCTTTGGAATTTAAATCTCCAGAACTATGTATATAGTTCATAAATTTCGATTTGCCACCAATCGATGCAGAAGTATTTAAAAAATAATCTGTCTAAATTTCAAAAAATCCCAAACTCTGTCATTGCTCGTGATCTGAATATTACCTCGGTAAAGGAGGAAATTAAAAAATATTATAAGAATTATGTTGATAGGCTGCAGAACCACCCAAGTGATATGGTTAAGGGATTGTTAATCCCTCCGTGTGAAAGAAGACTTAAAAAGTGTTTACCCAGTGATATACCTACAAGGTTTTAGTGACTTAATCAAAGTTTATTTCATAATTGCTAAATGTAATTATTAGAGATAGGATTCAACTATTGGGTTGTTTCTTACATGTTTTTTGACTTCAATAAATCATTTACTTAATGTTAACTGACAGATTGTAAATTTAAGTGGAAATAGAAAAAAAAAATTTCAAAAAAATCCTAAGAAACCCCATATGGTGAAACAACTACCTTAAATGTCTTTTTTAACGCCAAAATTACATATTGAATTGCTAGTGTTGTAATGTTAACGATGAGATTTATTAAAATTTCTAAATTGCCCATCAATAGAAGTAATAACAATAATAAATTATGTTTATTTACTAATAGTATATTTTTCTTGTAATTTTGTCACTCCCTAATGTGCGACCAAGATATCTATACAAGAGACAAACTAACAGGATAAGCAGTAGGGCGATTAAGAAGTAAACAGATGTCTGGCGCCGTACAAATCTAAACGTCATTTACCATCTGTACTCTCCAAGAAAATAAAATAGATTTATAAATCAAAATAGTATTATCGCTCACTAAAATAAATTTTGCTTTTACAATTAAATAGAATAATATTTAGATAAAACAAAATTTATGTATATATACCATACATAAATATTTTTCTCAATAGAAATAATTGTCTAGGTGTATAGCAATAAAATTAAATTCCACTATATCTATATGCATAATCGTGAAGTTAATATTCAAAGAGAGTCTTGAGATTTAAAAAGAGACAAAATCAATTGCTACTGCCTGACCAAAGTATCAATCATGTAGGAGTGATCAACTAATCTGTAAGAATTAAAGAATAATATTTCACAACATTATAAGAATATGGATGAGATGGGTGTGAATATCAAGATCCAGGATAATCCATTAACAAAATTGCTCAAAAATGATAGTTAATCGTCAATTAAGTGTAAAGTACAACGATAAAGATTATAATAATACGTATTATTCCTAAGAAAATAAATAAATATATAGATAAGTATAATTAAGGATTAAAAAGATTCATTTAGGTGAACATAAGTATATTTAGATTTAATACTTATTATTTTAATTAGTACCTATACAACAAATTTTATTTATATTTAAATATTATTTTAAAATATTTAAATTTAAGGTAGTTGTTTCACCATATGGGTTTTCTTATTTTTTGAAATTTAGACAGATTATTTTTTAAATTCTACATCGATTGATGGCAAAACGAAATTTATGAATAACATAGTTCCGGAGATATTAAATTCCAAAGATATGGTTTTTCAGACTCTTATACATTCCACTATACGGGATATCGAAAGTTTACATACATTTTTAATTCTAATTAAGAAACTCTCTTACCATTGTTATAAAAAACTAAACCAACATTAAACAATAACTAATACATTTTTTAAGCAAATTTTAATTCATAGTTACAACACAGTTTCTGAGATAATAATTAATAAATAATGAAAAATTTACACTAAAAACAAGCTGGCAACAACGCATGTATTTAACCTAAAAAATGGGTTAACTTTAGTATTTTTTTTACGTTTTTTGGCTTCAGCCATTGTCGCAACAGCTTTCAATCGCTTATTAAGAACTTTTTGTTTTATAAATCTTCCTTTATAATGTACTTCATCTGACATTTCTATGATAAAATATATATAAGCTCGGAGAGTATTGGCTAGTAGTGGTACATAAACAGCAAAAAGTGTTGGGCTTATGAATTATGAATCCTCATTGTCTGTTCTATCTACTCTAGCATTAACTTGTCGCTAGTATTGTCGCGAAGAAACTACCTTAATACCAACTGAAAGAAATTTCGGTAAATACATATCGTCGCCTTAGAGTGTAAACCTGATAAATCCATTTTTTATCAAATATGAATTATTAATACCGTTTGAAAGAAAAAGAAATGAAGCATCGTCCAAGTAAAACTGCTACTTAAAATTATGATCGTAAGTTGTAGAAAAAAAATGTGAAAAATAGTTTCTTTCCATAACAACAATATTAAATTTTGTTTGTTTTTTCTCTGCCCTGTAAAATTACCTTGTTGTGAGTTAGCAGGTTTACTCTCTAAGGCGACGATATTTTGAAAGGCACTAAGTGATTAGTCTGGTAGTCACGAAGCACATAGTAAAATAAAAAATAAAGTACAAAAGATTAGCCAGTATGTCGTGATTAAGAAATTTTGCTTTTTCATTCGCACAATACTGGATAAAGATTAAGAAGAATATTAGGAGACAAAACGCTGGCATTTCAATGTCAACAACCTTGGCATGTTGAAAATACCCGGGCTCATAGATCTCTTAAGTTAAGCAACATATGCTGCGGCTAATTCTTGGGTCCAGCTGCTGTGAGCTTATTACTGCGGTCTTGAACCCTTTTGGGTCGTTTCTTCAATTTATTTGAACTCAACGGTGAAGAAAAAGAAATGGAGTTGCAACTTCTTTTATCCGCAATTGTTTTTGACATTGCCGATATAGCTAGATATTAATTGTTTTAACATCTAGTGAGACACAAATTTAATTAGTTAATGAAAATCAAAACTTGGATATATTTTCTATATAATACATTAAATAGGTATTATTGAAATAAAATTATAATTCGAAACTAGTGGTATATAAAAATTAAGCTCATATCCTCATAAGGGTACATGTCATAAATAAAGCCTTTGATCTTTAAACCAACTCTTTGAACATATTTTAGACTAGTTCAACTTTACTTTTATTAAATTTGAAATACCTAATGTAACAATTCTTTTCGAAATCATCGTAAACTTTCATTAAAATCAAGAAGTTTCCAATAAGGGGAAATAATGTAATTTTATTATTAAAGTAAAAATGATAAATTGAAGGAGACAATAAAAGAGTTTGTCTTTTCCTGGAATTATAAATTTTTAATTTATTTATAAAGATCGTTCCCAGCAGAAGACACACTCTTTTATCGTCTCCTTCAATTTATAAAATTTCTGCTACTCTCGGTAAAAAGAAACTTTCAATTTATGTAAAAATGATAATTTATAATAAAAAAGACAATACTAGCAAAAAGTTAATGCTAGAGTATATAGAACAGACAATTAGGATTCATAATTCATAAGGTCAAAACTTTTTGCTGTTTATGTACCACTACTAGCCAATCCCGTGATCTTTTGACAAATCTGGCAACATTGTCCGAGCTTGAGTATTTTTATCATAGAAATGACAGATGAAATACATTATAAAGGTCGATTTTTTAAACAAAAATTTCTTAATAAACGATTAAAAGCTGTTACTACAATGGCTGAAGTGAAAAAACGTCAAAAAAGTACTAAAGTTAATCCACTTTTTAGGTTAAATATATGCGTTGTTGCCAGCTTGTTTTTAGTGTAAATTTTTCATTATAGATTTTTCATTATTATCTCAGAAACTGTGTTGTAACTATGAATTAAAATTTTCTTAAAAAGTGTATTAGTTATTACTTAATGTTGGTTTATTTTTTTTATAAAAATGGTAAGAAGAGTTTCTTAATTATAATTAAATATGTATGTAAACTTTCCGATATCCCATTCAGTGTAATGTATACGAGTCTGAAAAAATCTATCTTTGAAATTTAATTTCTCTGGAACTATATTGTTCATCAATTTCGTTTTGCCACCAATCGGTGCAGAATTATTTAAATAATAATCTGTCTAAATTTCAAAAAAATCCTAAGAAAACCCATATGGTGAAACAACTAGTTTAATTTATATAAAAAAAAATGTAAATACCTGAAAAAGTATATAAAATTAATTAGTATTTTGGTAATAAATAAAGATTATTAGATAAGAATTCGTAAATATAAGGAGAAATATATTAGATTCCCCGGAAAATTTCAAAATAAATTTAAGAAAATCTCCTAGATTTTTTTTTGTTAAATTAAATGAATAGAAATCAGGAATGTTTTTTATAAAAGAATTTGTCAAGATCTCTTGTTTTTGGGAATGATTTGAAAGTTGAATGTCAATGACACGAAAAACCCGGATAGGTAAGGAGAAATGGGATAGTTCATTACCTTGGAAGGTGTTGGGAGGTAAAGTTAAACAGAGGAGAACCGCGATCATCGACATCCCTCGACAACTGGATGAACGTGTTCCCGTCATCCTCGGCCAAGGTGGATGACTCGAGCTCCAAGACTAGCATCAAATACACTTCGAGACAGAAGAAAAGAAGAGAAGGCTGGCTGGTCAAACACTTGGCCAAAATGTAAATCTTTTCACAACAACACTTCACAATCACATACTGAAATGGAAACAGATATCCAAGGAATTAGCCCGGATTAATTAGGATGTTTTCGGAACAAATAGAATTCAATGTTCTCTCAATTGATGTCTCAACAACAAGTTTTGGAATGTTAGTTGTGTATCTGTTGCGTATGGCTCTGCTGGGCTTGAGCGGAGTTGAGATTGAAAGGAGGGCTTAACTTCACCGAACGCCACCAGAGGCGTTCGGAGCAAGAGGGCGGGGCTTGAAACAGGCGCTGAAAAAGAAATTTTAAAAATATAAATAATCACTTGTAGCTAGAATAAAAATTAGTGGAAATAAATTGACACGTTTTGATGTGGTCATCCACTTGCCTTTACCATACACTTCTGGTTGAGTTTGGTACAAGGGCCTAGATTTTCATTTTTTGACCGTACAACCCCCTCCGTACAAAATTTAGTTCAGTTTGGTACACCCCCCTTTTGGGGGGGTTGGTTTTTGCATTTTTATACTTCTAGGGGCCCACTGATTATGTGTACAAAATTTGGTTGAGTTTGCTCAAATGGCCTAGATTTTTATTTTTGACCCCAAAAAAATATTTTCTTTATTATAGGTTCATTTTATAGTAGACTAGCTGCAAGGCCCGCCTTCGGCGGCCCTCTTGCTAGCCAGGGGGCACGCCCTCGACACCCCCAACCCACAAACCCCACCCTCACACTCCACTTCCACCCACCCAGCACCCCTACCCGCAGCACCATGCACAGGTGCCCAACCCCCGCCACCACACCACCACCCCAACACTCCATCCTGCACCCTACCCACCTCGGACCCCCACCCACGTACCACCCCACTACTCCAATGGACCCTCACCTGAACCCCCCACTCCACCAACCCTGCACCACATCTCCGCGCCCCCCTCGTGCCCTCCACCCCCGCCTAACCCCCTAGATCCCACCCACCAACTACGCCCCTGATTCAGGCTAGTTTTTGATCTAGGTCGTCCAGAAAAATTTGGTAACGCACAGACTAACAGACATTTTGACAAAATAATTAATATCTCGAAAAATATAATTTTTTGATGTTCACTTATTAGGGCTTTTTGTAGACCGAAATGCCATGGTTTTGCCCAATTTTTTAATCCAAATAGTTTAAGCCGTTTTTGAGATATTTTGAAAAAAAGAAGCAAATGAACCACTTTTTTCATGAACGATTACAATGCTTGTTTTTGAGACATTTCGAAAAAAAGATGCAAATAAACCCACTTTTTTTCATACACGATTACAATACTTGACCATATCCTGTATGGAAAAGTAAAAAAGAAAACCTATTCAAGAAACGATACACCCCCCCCCCCCCCCCCACCGGCTTCCATAACAAATCATTCACAACTTATTTTTAATTTTATAGGGATCACTTATGTATTTCACATTAAATTATTTCGTTACTTCCGAAATTTGTCAATTCTACTAAAAAGTTAGTTGATTTTTCTAGGTGTATGGGGGGGGGGGGGGGGGGCAATGATTTTTTTAGGGGTGCAATGCCCCTCTTGCCCCCTCTCCTTAACTACGCCCATGAATTCAGTAAACTATTGGTTATCTGCAAGAACCATAGGAGAAAAATAAGAAAAAAAATAGACTATTGACCTCTCAAAAAATAAAAATATGTTTATATTTTAATAAAAAAATATTGTATTTAATAACATTTTATTCGCACATGATAGCAACGTAACTTTCGTATTGTACATATATAAACAATTTTGAAATTGTAATCACATTACAAATTGACTCTGCGGGAGCCTCTCGTGAACTAATACTCCTGGCTTAATGAAATTTTTTAGCAACTGAAGAAGGGGCTAGTTTTAATGGCCAAACATAAAAATCTGTAATTTGTTTTTAAAGAAATATATTAATTAATAATAAGTAAGCTTTTAACGACAGTTGTCTATTTTTGGCCGCCTGAGTAAGAATACCATGTTGCACACTTGAAAATTTCCCCCCCTGACCCCCTGAATATATACAAATAAAACAATCCAAATCGTTACATATATTATCATATTAATTAATGCTTTTAAATCAATTTTAAATAAACTTGTCTTAAAGATTTTAATTATTTAATAAAATAATTATTTTACTGGTTTGCATTGATCTCTGGCGCTTCTCATCGTGATTGCAGCAGTTGATGGTATATTCATGTATATATATTTAAAATATTTTATTTATTTTTATATTATATAATCATGCATTTAAGTAAATATATTAAATTTTAATATGTTAAAAGATTTCAATAATGTAAAGTGAATGGATTTATTGAATTAAAAATAAATAATGTGTCCCTTATGTCAAGAGACGTCCCAACCAACGTCTCTTTATAACAGACCAAAAGAATTATAAATAAGAAAGAAATCAATGTTATTTTATCAATTTCATCTATCTGGAGGTTTACAATAGCTTTTTAATATAAGAAAATATCATTTAATTAATAATTTTGTAGTTTAAATGAAATTTTATGAAAAGATTCAATTCTTGCTTTCTGGGAGCAAATCAACTAGAAATTGCAAAAAGTTTTATTTTTTCCCTCATTACATATTCAATTACATGTATTGAAATATCATATCTGTAAAATATTTTTGTTTATCTTTTATAGCAAATAATTATTATTAAGAAATTTTCATTTTTAAGGGTAGTTTATTTTAAATGTAAGTTAAAAAACGCTAATAACACCTTTAAAATAATTTTTAAAAATATGAAATTAGTAGCATATTAAAAAATAATTAATTATTAATGATTATATTTAATTTTGAACGAAATCGATTCAGTACTTTTGAGAAAATCGTCAAAAACCCCGAAACTGTCTATGAAAGGCCGTTTTAGTAACATTTTGAAATTCACCTCCATGTCGCAAGTCGTTACATATGACTTTTTAACTTTTTTCAAAGGCATGTCGTGCTTTCAAAAAATGTCGTTTTTTTTGACGGTTCAGATAGTTTTTGACCATTTTCTCAAAAAGTCATCATCATTGAGTATACAGTCCTAAGACTGGTTTGATGCAACAATCCGTCTCCACTCGGCTCTGTCCCCTGCCAGCTGTTTGACCTCTCTAAATGCCTGGCATCCCATATCCCCAATTATTTGGTTGAAATATTCTAATCTGGGTCTTCCCCTTCCCCTTTTCTTTCCCACCTCCCCCTCCAAGATATCCCTAAGCAGTCCCCCATGTCTCAGTGTGCCCCATCATCTGACCTCTTCTCTTCTTCAGACTCTTCCACAGGGTTCTTCTTTCTCCGATTCTTCTAAGAACTTCTTCATTTGTAATTTTTTCCATCCATTTGATATTCATCATTCTTCTGTAGCACCACATTTCGAAAGCCTCTAATCTCTTTCTCTCCGCTTCTCTAATTGTCCAGGTTTCATACCCGTACATGGCTATGCTCCATACATAGGTATGTCTTCAATAGCAACTTCCTGTTTTCTAAGCTGATTGAGGAGGAGCATAGTAGTTTTTGTTTTGAATTAAACCCCATTTTTGCTTGGGCAATTCTTGATTTAATTTCGTTTTCGCTCCTCCCATCCCATGTTATTTTACTTCATAGGTAGCGGAATTCCTTAACTCCTTCTAGGTTTTCTTGGTTAATTTTGATGAATTCCTGTCTCGTTTGTTCTTTTTTTGGACATACTAGGACCTTGGTTTTATTCTTGTTTATTTTCATTTTGATTTCTTCTATTAGGATTTGGTTAATTCCATTCAGGGCGTCCTCTAATTCTTTTTTATTGCTTCCTAGAAGGGCAATGTCATCGGCAAATCTTAACATAGCGATCTTTTGACCTTGGATTTCGATACCTGTATCAATTTTGTCTTTGAATTCTTTAATCGCTTCTTCTATGTATAAGTTGAAAATCATGGGTGACAGCACACATCCTTGTCTTACACCTTTTTACTTTATCCAAAGCATACATGGGGTCTCGTCGAGAGGCCAAAAAGTGCGATTTTTTCATTTAGTGCGTGCGGATGGATGTATTGATGTATGTATGTATGGATGGATGGATGTTATCGTTTTTTTGGCCCACGATTTTTTCCACACCGTTTCACCGATTGAAATGAAATTGAAAACCTACCATTTGTTTAACAAAATGAAGCGCTGATTAGTTTTTGGTACATATCGGCCTACAAACATAGTACTTTATTAGTTTTTTCTAAATATCTTGAAAATGACTTAACCGATTTTGATGAAATTTAATATCCTAATTAAGTACCTAGCGGACCACAAAAAAGGTTAAATAAAGTTTTTAGTAAAATTATATTTTAAAGTACTTTACTCTAGACTCTAGAGTAAGATGGTACTTTTTTTAAATTCTTTAAAATTTATTCATTTCATCGTTTTAATATAGCTCATATAAACTTGCTTAAGTAAGAATGGATAGCCTTCTCTCTGTGAAATGCTAAAAATTTGGGAGGAAATTTTATAAGTAACCATAGCAACTGCGTTGTTCTTATACGTTACCTTTGCTGAAGACATGGAGGAATCGAGCTAAAACCAAAAATAGCGATTGATTCTCATCTAGTTTTTAAGGAATAACCATTCTATATTGGATTTTTGACTTTTCGGTTTTCATTGGTAACTATTTCTGAAGACATAGAGGAATCGACTTAAAACCAAAAATATCGATTTATTCTCATCTAGTACTTGAGGAATAACCATTCTATATTGGATTTTTGACGTTTCCGATTTTATTGGTAACCATTGCTGAAGACATAGAGGAATCAACTTAAAACCAAAAATAGCGATTGATTCTCATCTAGTACTTGAGGAATAACCATTCTATATTGGATTTTTGACGTTTCGGATTTTATTTGTAACCATTGCTGAAGACATAGAGGAATCGACTTAAAACCAAAAATATCGATTGATTCTCATCTAGTACTTGAGGAATAACCATTCTATATGGGATTTTTGACGTTTCGGTTTTTATTGGTAACCATTGTTGAAGACATAGAGGAATCCAATTAAAACCAAAAATATCGATTGATTTTCGTCTAGTACTTGAGGAATAACCATTTTATATTGGATTTTTGGCATTTCGGTTATTATTAGTAACCATTAATGAAGACACAGAGGATTCGATTTAAAATAAAAAATAGTCATCTATTCTCATCTAATACTTGAGGAATAACAATTTTACATTAGATTTTTGACGCTTCGATTATTATTGGTAACCATTGCTGAAGACATGGAGGTATCGGCTTAAAATCAAAAATAACGATCGATTCTTATCTAATACTCGAGGAATAACCTTATTGCATTCCATTTTTGATGTTTTGACCATTAATGGCAACCTCTACTGAAAACGTGGAGGAATCGACTTAAAATCAAAAAGACTAAATTCTTTTTTGGTAAACAACTCAAGCTATGGGGTCTCCTAATTCGTTTTCGTCCACAGATTCTTTTTCTTCTATTGGGTTCATTGTTTTTGTCTTCTCCATAGAGTTCTTCTAGGTATTCCTTCAATCTATTTGCCTGTTCGTTTTCGTTTAGAATAATGTGGCCTCCTTCATCTCTTATGTTCTTGCTTTTTGGCTTGTCTTCTTGAAAATTTCTTTTTATTGCCCTATAGGCTACATCAACTTTTCCCAATACTAGATTTTCGTTGACTTCTTTACATTTTTCTTGAATCATTTTTTCTTTTGCTTTTCTACATTCTCTTATAAATTTCCATCTTAATTTTTTATATGTTTCTTTCCCTTCTTCGTCTTTTCTGTTCTTAGATTTTCTTCGTTCGTCAATCAGTTGCAGTATTTTGTCTGTTACGCATGGCTTTTTAATTTCGTTTTTCTTTGATTGAACGACTTCGTTGGCTGTTTCGGCCAGGAATGATTTCATATCATTCCATTCTTGTTCGATTTCTTCTTCTTTATTATTTGTGGATGTTTTTTCTTCCAGTTTCTTATTCATTACGTTTTCGAAGAGTTTTTGGGTTTCCTTATTTTTTAATTTAGATATATCCCAGTTTTTTCGCGACCCCCATTTTTTATTAGTTTTTTAAATTTTAGTTGGCATTTCATCACAATTAGATTGTGATCACTAGATATATCAGCACCAGGATAGGTTTTACAGTCCTTTACTTGATTTATGAATCTTTGTTTGACTAATATGTAATCTATTTGAGATCTCGCCTTGTGTTTTGGCATTTTCCACGTGTAGATCCTTCTTGGATGGTGTTGGAAGAGTGTGTTTGCTACTACTAGACTGCGCTTACTGCAAAATTCAATTAATCTTTCGCCCCTTTCATTCCTATTTCCTAGACCCTGTTCACCATTTTCCTTCTTTGCTTTTTCCTACTCTTGCATTCCAATCCCCCATAATTATTAAATTTTCATCCCCTTTAAAGCGCTTCATGAGGTTTTCAATTTGTTCGTACATTTCTTCTATTTCTTGGTCCTCATGTGATGTAGTAGGCATGTATACCTGGATTATCACATTATCCTTCGGTTTCGAATCCACTGTGATCATATCAATCCTTTTGCTTACCTGTAGATAATTCTTTACCCTTTGCCCTATTTTTTTATTCATAATAATGCCAACTTCTGCCCTCCCATTCTGCCCCCCCCCCCCGTGTGTGTGTGTGAATGATTCTATGGCTGTTTTCAAACCAAAAATCTGCCTCTTCTGGATATCTCATTTCACTAATCCCAATAATGTCCAATTTGTGTCTATCCATTTCCCGCTTTAAATTCACTAGTTTATCTACTCCCCTTAGCGTCCTAACATTCCACGCTCCGACTCGTAGAAAGTCATTATTTATTTTTCCCTTTATGATAGTCTCTCTTCGGGTAGCCCCTTCCCGGAGATCCGAACGAGGGGCTAGTTTACTTCCGGAATTTTTTACTCGAAGAGAAATCGTCATGATGCATATTCTCGGGATTTGTAGTGTGGTGGTTTCCCGTTGCCTTCCACATGGTGAAGAGAAGAAAAAACAAGAGTTGGCCAAGGGAGGCCGTATAGGAAAGAGAAAAGAGAAGCCTGACACAAGTAAGTGGAAGCAATGTCAGACTTAGCTCGAATAACCCCGTGGTCGCAATCCACGTACTCATCAGAAATGAGTTCCTGAGGTCTCAAAAAGTACTAAATTGATTTCGTTCAAAATTAAATTAAATTATTAATAATTAATTGTTTTATAATATATATTAATTCCGTATTTTTTAAAATTATTTTAAAGGAGTTATTAGCATTTTTTCAAATTACACTTAAAATAAACTACCCTTTAAAATAAAAATATTCCAATAAAAATAATTTTCTATAAAATATAACATAAAATAACAAACAAATATGAAATTTCAATAGATTTGATTCAATATCTAATGAGAAAAAAAATAAAACATAGTGTAACTTCTAGTTGATTCGATTCTGCAGACAGAAAATTATAAGTTTTCATCCAGTTTCATTAAAACAGTAAAATTCTTAATTGAAATGCTATTTTTTGTATTAGTTGTTGTGAACCTCCTAATATTTGATATTTTTGGTTTAGATTAGTCTGGATTTTTGGTCTAAACCTCTAAACCAATCCAATGTTTCAAGAAATGTTCAAGAAAAATAAGTGGCCAGTCTAGTGGCCAGGCAAATTCCACGGCATCTGTCGGTGAACCTAGAACATAATTTACTGCGGGAAAGTTGTTATTTTAAGAATGGAATTATTTTTATATCTGGAAGATCATGCTTCGCTCGTGTTTTAGTTATTTTTTATTTGAATAATTAATTGTTTTGTTTTGATTCAATTTTATGATTCATTTTATCAACCACTTGTTAATAATTAGTTTAATTATATAACCTATCAAAATATGTGATTTTTTCACAAAATCGAGACCGGCTTATATAAAATATATTTTTTAAATAAATTCCTAATTATTTATTTATTCTATTAAATGAATATCGTTCTTTATAAAAACAATTATAAAACGTTTATTAATAATTCTTAATTTTATGGAGAACAAAATATGTTAAAAACCAGCTCATAATACATCTTCAAAGCCTTAATAAAATGTTAGCTCTTATACTTCTTCCCCAACCCATTATCTGTATGAACACAAAAGAAAAAGAAAACCTTTTGTAAAACCACAAAATTAACATCACTATACTTATGAATAGTATTACATTGAATACGAAAAAACCAATAAAATTAAAGTTACTCGAAGATGAGATCCTGACAGATCGATTTGTCCATTTTTAAAATGAATGTTATTAATCGAGGAGTGAACCGCGATTGGAATTAGGTGTACACCTTCTTTGGAATTATTTGGAATAACTTTGGAATTCATTAGATAATTTATTGTCATCTATTGTCTTATACATGGAAATGAAAGTGGAAGTGGAAGTAGTTGTACACGCTTTTAGGTCGCGGTTCACCCCTCGTCATTAATATTATTAATAGAGGAAAAAACTGTTTTTTTAATTTATTGGTGTGCCTAATATTTAAAATCATTTATTTTAAATACAACTAAATAAGTTAACTTTATCTCTTCACTCAGTCAACGACTCATATAATAAGGTCTTGACTGATTCAGGAGTTGAAATCCGGTAGTTAGATTAGAGACAAAATTTGAAAATTAAAATTATTCTAAAATAACTAGTAAATAAGTAAAAACTTACTTTCATGTGATTAATTCAGACAATTTTTCCTACTTAAGAATATGAAAATCCCTAAGGTTGTTTAATATCTTATTAATTTTTTTTAATAAAAAATAAAATTAGGTAAATGAAAACATTGTATATATACATATATAAAAAATAAATAAATATTGATTGTTTTTAATATAACAAAATTATTCGTATATATCAATGGCGGTTGGTGACTTTTCAACCAGGGGATGTTGTCCAAAAAAGTACGCTTCAATTTTTGAAATTTTATTTTAATCTTTGCAATATTTTTATTTTTACTCCTCTGGACTTGTCTTTGACATGCTTAAACTGGAATATATACCAGGCAGGGACTTCAAACCTTCTAACACGGCACCTTTTTCGGAAAAATCATTCATTTCAATTGCCCCTTTGAAACTATGCAACAATTTTATTTCATTTCGAGAATCAATATACCTACTTTTCAAAACAAAAAAAAAATGTTTTTTTATTTTGTATATTTTTTTTTATTTTATTTTTATTACTGAATTATTATAATACGTTTTTGAATTGAATGATGAACAAATTGAAAACAAAAAACAAAATAATAATCATAATAATATTATAAACTATGGAAATGCAAAAACAAAACGTATCCGGCAGAAATATCCTCCATGTTAGTTAGGCGGGCGGGGGGGGGGGGGGGGGAATTCATTGCCCGCTCCCCGCTAGAAAATTTGAAACTCAATTATTACGAGGAACTACATATGTATTTATCATTAAATTATTTCGTTACTTACTAGAGCAGAATTTATCGAAGTTTCCACATACATTTCCCAATTACTGTCTAACCCTTTGAGGAACACAAATTTATATAATGATCTCTATAAAGAATATTTCATTTCCAACAGAAAAGCTAATATTACTGAAGTGTCTAAAATTAATAGTTTACGCGTTAAAAAATATTCCAATATTGTTTAGAGTGAATGGACTTGAATCACTGATAAATGTCTCTAATGGCCAGATATCCTCTCGATATGATAGACCAAAAGTATAATAAATAAGAAAGATATCGATCTTATTTTATCGATTTCATCTATTTGGTGGTTCACGGTACATTTTCAATTTAAAAAAATGGCATTTTGATTAAGAATTTTGTAGTTTAAAAGAAATTGAATGAAAAGATTCCATTTCTTCTCTGCCGGGATCGAATTAACTAGAAATGCCATAAGGTTTTATTTTTTTTCTCATTAGATATTTATTCAAATATATTGAAATTTCATATTTGTGTGTTATTTTTATTTATCTTTTATATTAAAAAATTATTATTATTAAATTTGCATTTCAAAGGGTAGTTTATTTGAAGTCCAATTTGAAAAAACGCTAATAACTTCATTCAAATGTTTTTTTCAAAAGTTGAAATAAATATATATTATAAAACAATTAATTATTAATAATTTAATTCAATTTTGATCGAAATCGGTTCAGTACTTTTTGAGCAAATAGTCAAAAACTATCTGAACGGTCAAAAAACGATGTTTTTTTAAAGCACGAGATGCTTTTGATAAAAGTTTAAAAAGTCATATGAAACGAAACATTGACTTTTGACATGGAAGTGGATTTTCAAAATGCTTTTAAAACGGCCTTTCATGGCAGTTTTCGGAGTTTTTGTCCATTTTCTCAAAAAGTACTGAATCGATTTCGTTCAAAATTGAATTAAATTATTAATAATTAATTATTTTATAATATCTAAATGACTTTATATTTTTAAAAATTATTTCAACGGAGTTATTAGCGTTTTTTTTAATTGACCTCCAGATAAACTACTCTTAAAAATGCAAATTTCCTAGTAATAATTTTTGCATACAAAAGATAAATGAGAATAAGACACAGATATGAAATTTCATTAGATTTGAATAAATATCTAATGAGAAAAAAAAAAAAATTTTTGCCATTTCTAGAAGTTTAGCTCCCGGAGAGAAGAGATTGAATCTTTTCATACACTTTCTCTTAAACTACAAAATTCTTAATCAAAATGCTATTTTCTTATATTAAAAAGGTACTATGAACCACCAAATAGATGAAATCGATAAACTAAGATCGATTTCTTTCTTATTTTTAATTCTTTAGGTCTGTCATATCAAGATGATTTCTGGCCATTAGAGACATTTGTTATTGATTAAGTCCATCCACTATACAATATTGGATTAGTTTTTAACGTGTAAACTATTGAATTTCGACATTTCAGTCATATTAACTTTTCTGTTTTAAATGAAATGTTTTTAATTAACGTCATTATATAAATTTGTGTATATCAAAGGGTTATGGAGTGATGGTGAAATTTATGTGGAAAGTTAGATAAATCGTTCTCTAGAGGCTTAGATATTTATTCTACATATTCAAAAGCTCTAATGAAGAAACATTTTGATATTTTGATTTATTAAAAGATAGTTCATTATCTATAATTAGTCGGCTTACTATTTAAGTAGCTTGTGGGGAAGAAAATTTCAAAATTAAATAATTTTTTCTCAGAAAAGTAAAAATTATTTTACAAAAATATAAGCGGTTTTAGATAAAGAGTGGTCCCTATTATTAAGATGAAAAATTTTATTGAAATCGGATTCATCAACCAAATTCGAAATTTTATGAATCAAAAAATTTCCTGGCCAAATCATTGGGATTGAATTTTTAAATTAAAAAATATTTACATTTACATAACTCGTAATCTATTGATTTTAGACATTTCTCTCAAATTAACTTTTCTGATGGAAATTAAGTGTACTTTAATAAAAGTCCTTAATATTAATTTGTTTACCTCAAACTATTAGGAAGTAATGGTGAAATTTAAGTAGAAATTGAGATAATTACTCCTTAGAAAACTCATTTTACCCGCTAGTGAAATCGATACTCCATTATTACGAGGCATTCCTTATGTATATTTCTCATCTAATTATTTCGTTACTTCCAACATTTATAAATTCTATTGTACCAAAAATTTTAGTTGATCTCTAATTCGATTACGAAATTGAAACCTTGTCGTGGCTAATCAGGTGGCCAGCTGCTTCCCCCCCCCCCCCCCCTCATATAGGAAAACTCTATATTGCCCGGCCTCTCTAAACTATGTTTAATGTATCGTATGTGTTTTTGAACATATTTAAACACTACTGTATTTGTGTATTCTATTGTGAAAAAAAAAATATTTGAATAAAAATTTAATAACCTTATATTTGTAAAGATAAATCAATGAGGTTGACCTCTGATTAAAGCAAATAATGCACTGTGACTTTTCAACCAGGGGATGATGTTCAAAAAATTACTCTTCATTTTTTGAATTTAATTTGATTCTTCGCTTTTTTGGCAAATTTCATCGAATACGTCATCATTTCCGTTATTTTTCAAATTTAACATTAGACCTTTTAAAAATATATTTAAAGACCTTCGCCCCAAACGGATACTGCTTTGTGTGAATGAGGGTAGGAGTCAGAAATTTAAGCTTGTGAACTCCACAAGTCCACAGTCCCTAAGATGGAAATCGACAATCTTCCACAATGAATAATGAATCAACCTGTCCTATAAGAAAATTCTAAATTTCTCCTAATCCTATTGCTATAACCAAGCCTTGACTTGTCTAGAGCGCTCTTACTTAGGTATTCCCCATCTTATATATTGAGAGTTTTTAAAAATGGATTAGTCCAGAAATTCCCGAATCATCTTTATTTATTCTTTTATTGTATTATTTCTATTTTAATAGTTCCTCAGCGGGAACAATTCTTATTCTACTAAAACTCCTCTGGACTTCAATCTTTCTAACGGAACCTTTTTCGGAAAAATCATTCATTTCAATTGCCCCTTTGAAACTATGCAACAATTTTATTTCATTTCGAGAATCAATATACCTACTTTTCAAAACAAAAAAAAATGTTTTTTTATTTTGTATATTTTTTTTATTTTATTTTTATTACTGAATTATTATAATACGTTTTTGAATTGAATGATGAACAAATTGAAAACAAAAAACAAAATAATAATCATAATAATATTATAAACTATGGAAATGCAAAAACAAAACGTATCCGGCAGAAATATCCTCCATGTTAGTTAGGCGGGCGGGGGGGGGGGGGGGGAATTCATTGCCCGCTCCCCGCTAGAAAATTTGAAACTCAATTATTATGAGGCATTACATATGTATTTATCATTAAATTATTTCGTTACTTACTATAGCAGAATTTATCTAAGTTTCCACATACATTTCCCAATTACTGTCTAACCCTTTGAGGTACACAAATTTATATAATGATCTTTATAAAGAATATTTCATTTCCAACAGAAAAGTTAATATGACTGAAGTGTCTAAAATTAATAGTTTACGCGTTAAAAAATATTCCAATATTGTTTAGAGTGAATGGACTTGAATCACTGATAAATGTCTCTAATGGCCAGATATCCTCTCGATATGATAGACCAAAAGTATAATAAATAAGAAAGATATCGATCTTATTTTATCGATTTCATCTATTTGGTGGTTCACGGTACATTTTCAATTTAAAAAAATGGCATTTTGATTAAGAATTTTGTAGTTTAAAAGAAATTGAATGAAAAGATTCCATTTCTTCTCTGCCGGGATCGAATTAACTAGAATTGCCATAAGGTTTTATTTTTTTTCTCATTAGATATTTATTCAAATATATTGAAATTTCATATTTGTGTGTTCTTTTTATTTATCTTTTATATTCAAAAATTATTATTATTAAATTTGCATTTTAAAGGGTAGTTTATTTGAAGTCCAATTTGAAAAAACGCTAATAACTTCATTCAAATGTTTTTTTCAAAAGTTGAAATAAATATATATTATAAAACAATTAATTATTAATAATTTAATTCAATTTTGATCGAAATCGGTTCAGTACTTTTTGAGCAAATAGTCAAAAACTATCTGAACGGTCAAAAAACGATGTTTTTTTAAAGCACGAGATGCTTTTGATAAAAGTTTAAAAAGTCATATGAAACGAAACATTGACTTTTGACATGGAAGTGGATTTTCAAAATGCTTTTAAAACGGCCTTTCATGGCAGTTTTCGGAGTTTTTGTCCATTTTCTCAAAAAGTACTGAATCGATTTCGTTCAAAATTGAATTAAATTATTAATAATTAATTATTTTATAATATCTAAATGACTTTATATTTTTAAAAATTATTTCAACGGAGTTATTAGCGTTTTTTTTAATTGACCTCCAGATAAACTACTCTTAAAAATGCAAATTTCCTAGTAATAATTTTTGCATACAAAAGATAAATGAGAATAAGACACAGATATGAAATTTCATTAGATTTGAATAAATATCTAATGAGAAAAAAAATAAAAATTTTTGCCATTTCTAGAAGTTTAGCTCCCGGAGAGAAGAGATTGAATCTTTTCATACACTTTCTTTTAAACTACAAATTTCTTAATCAAAATGCTATTTTCTTATATTAAAAAGGTACTATGAACCACCAAATAGATGAAATCGATAAACTAAGATCGATTTCTTTCTTATTTTTAATTCTTTAGGTCTGTCATATCAAGATGATTTCTGGCCATTAGAGACATTTGTTATTGATTAAGTCCATCCACTATACAATATTGGATTAGTTTTTAACGTGTAAACTATTGAATTTCGACATTTCAGTCATATTAACTTTTCTGTTTTAAATGAAATGTTTTTAATAAAGGTCCTTATATAAATTTGTGTATCTCAAAGGGTTAGGGAGTGATGGTGAAATTTATGTGGAAAGTTAGATAAATCGTTCTCTAGAGGCTTAGATATTTATTCTACATATTCAAAAGCTCTAATGAAGAAACATTTTGATATTTTGATTTATTAAAAGATAGTTCATTATCTATAATTAGTCGGCTTACTATTTAAGTAGCTTGTGGGGAAGAAAATTTCAAAATTAAATAATTTTTTCTCAGAAAAGTAAAAATTATTTTACAAAAATATAAGCGGTTTTAGATAAAGGGTCGTCCTTAGTATTAAGATGAAAAATTTTATTGAAATCGGAATCATCAACCAAATTCGAAATTTTATGAATCAAAAAATTTCCTGGCCAAATCATTGGGATTGAATTTTTAAATTAAAAAATATTTACATTTACATAACTCGTAATCTATTGATTTTAGACATTTCTCTCATATTAACTTTTCAGATGGAAATTAAGTGTACTTTAATAAAAGTCCTTAATATGAATTTCTTTACCTCAAATTATTAGGAAGTAATGGTGAAATTTAAGTAGAAATTGAGATAATTACTCCTTAGAAAACTCATTTTACCCGCTAGTGAAATCGATACTCCATTATTACGAGGCATTCCTTATGTATATTTCTCATCTAATTATTTCGTTACTTCCAACATTTATAAATTCTATTGTACCAAAAATTTTAGTTGATCTCTAATTCGATTACGAAATTGTAACCTTGTCGTGGCTAATCAGGTGGCCAGCTGCTTCCCCCCCCCCCCCCCTCATATATGAAAACTCTATATTGCCCGGCCTCTCTAAACTATGTTTAATGTATCGTATGTGTTTTTGAACATATTTAAACACTACTGTATTTGTGTATTCTATTGTGAAAAAAAAATATTTGAATAAAAATTTAATAACCTTATATTTGTAAAGATAAATCAATGAGGTTGACCTCTGATTAAAGCAAATAATGCACTGTGACTTTTCAACCAGGGGATGATGTTCAAAAAATTACTCTTCATTTTTTGAATTTAATTTGATTCTTCGCTTTTTTGGCAAATTTCATCGAATACGTCATCATTTCCGTTATTTTTCAAATTTAACATTAGACCTTTTAAAAATATATTTAAAGACCTTCGCCCCAAACGGATACTGCTTTGTGTGAATGAGGGTAGGAGTCAGAAATTTAAGCTTGTGAACTCCACAAGTCCACAGTCCCTAAGATGGAAATCGACAATCTTCCACAATGAATAATGAATCAACCTGTCCTATAAGAAAATTCTAAATTTCTCCTAATCCTATTGCTATAACCAAGCCTTGACTTGTCTAGAGCGCTCTTACTTAGGTATTCCCCATCTTATATATTGAGAGTTTTTAAAAATGGATTAGTCCAGAAATTCCCGAATCATCTTTATTTATTCTTTTATTGTATTATTTCTATTTTAATAGTTCCTCAGCGGGAACAATTCTTATTCTACTAAAACTCCTCTGGACTTCAATCTTTCTAACGGAACCTTTTTCGGAAAAATCATTCATTTCAATTGCCCCTTTGAAACTATGCAACAATTTTATTTCATTTCGAGAATCAATATACCTACTTTTCAAAACAAAAAAAAATGTTTTTTTATTTTGTATATTTTTTTTTATTTTATTTTTATTACTGAATTATTATAATACGTTTTTGAATTGAATGATGAACAAATTGAAAACAAAAAACAAAATAATAATCATAATAATATTATAAACTATGGAAATGCAAAAACAAAACGTATCCGGCAGAAATATCCTCCATGTTAGTTAGGCGGGCGGGGGGGGGGGGGGGGAATTCATTGCCCGCTCCCCGCTAGAAAATTTGAAACTCAATTATTACGAGGCATTACATATGTATTTATCATTAAATTATTTCGTTACTTACTATAGCAGAATTTATCTAAGTTTCCACATACATTTCCCAATTACTGTCTAACCCTTTGAGGTACACAAATTTATATAATGATCTTTATAAAGAATATTTCATTTCCAACAGAAAAGCTAATATTACTGAAGTGTCTAAAATTAATAGTTTACGCGTTAAAAAATATTCCAATATTGTTTAGAGTGAATGGACTTGAATCACTGAAAATGTCTCTAATGGCCAGATATCCTCTCGATATGATAGACCAAAAGTATAATAAATAAGAAAGATATCGATCTTATTTTATCGATTTCATCTATTTGGTGGTTCACGGTACATTTTCAATTTAAAAAAATGGCATTTTGATTAAGAATTTTGTAGTTTAAAAGAAATTGAATGAAAAGATTCCATTTCTTCTCTGCCGGGATCGAATTAACTAGAATTGCCATAAGGTTTTATTTTTTTCTCATTAGATATTTATTCAAATATATTGAAATTTCATATTTGTGTGTTCTTTTTATTTATCTTTTATATTCAAAAATTATTATTATTAAATTTGCATTTTAAAGGGTAGTTTATTTGAAGTCCAATTTGAAAAAACGCTAATAACTTCATTCAAATGTTTTTTTCAAAAGTTGAAATAAATATATATTATAAAACAATTAATTATTAATAATTTAATTCAATTTTGATCGAAATCGGTTCAGTACTTTTTGAGCAAATAGTCAAAAACTATCTGAACGGTCAAAAAACGATGTTTTTTTAAAGCACGAGATGCTTTTGATAAAAGTTTAAAAAGTCATATGAAACGAAACATTGACTTTTGACATGGAAGTGGATTTTCAAAATGCTTTTAAAACGGCCTTTCATGGCAGTTTTCGGAGTTTTTGTCCATTTTCTCAAAAAGTACTGAATCGATTTCGTTCAAAATTGAATTAAATTATTAATAATTAATTATTTTATAATATCTAAATGACTTTATATTTTTAAAAATTATTTCAACGGAGTTATTAGCGTTTTTTTTAATTGACCTCCAGATAAACTACTCTTAAAAATGCAAATTTCCTAGTAATAATTTTTGCATACAAAAGATAAATGAGAATAAGACACAGATATGAAATTTCATTAGATTTGAATAAATATCTAATGAGAAAAAAATAAAAATTTTTGCCATTTCTAGAAGTTTAGCTCCCGGAGAGAAGAGATTGAATCTTTTCATACACCTTCTTTTAAACTACAAATTTCTTAATCAAAATGCTATTTTCTTATATTAAAAAGGTACTATGAACCACCAAATAGATGAAATCGATAAACTAAGATCGATTTCTTTCTTATTTTTAATTCTTTAGGTCTGTCATATCAAGATGATTTCTGGCCATTAGAGACATTTGTTATTGATTAAGTCCATCCACTATACAATATTGGATTAGTTTTTAACGTGTAAACTATTGAATTTCGACATTTCAGTCATATTAACTTTTCTGTTTTAAATGAAATGTTTTTAATTAACGTCATTATATAAATTTATGTATATCAAAGGGTTATGGAGTGATGGTGAAATTTATGTGGAAAGTTAGATAAATCGTTCTCTAGAGGCTTAGATATTTATTCTACATATTCAAAACCTCTAATGAAGAAACATTTTGATATTTTGATTTATTAAAAGATAGTTCATTATCTATAATTAGTCGGCTTACTATTTAAGTAGCTAGTGGGGAAGAAAATTTCAAAATTAAATAATTTTTTCTCAGAAAAGTAAAAATTATTTTACAAAAATATAAGCGGTTTTAGATAAAGAGTGGTCCCTATTATTAAGATGAAAAATTTTATTGAAATCGGATTCATCAACCAAATTCGAAATTTTATGAATCAAAAAATTTCCTGGCCAAATCATTGGGATTGAATTTTTAAATTAAAAAATATTTACATTTACATAACTCGTAATCTATTGATTTTAGACATTTCTCTCAAATTAACTTTTCTGATGGAAATTAAGTGTACTTTAATAAAAGTCCTTAATATTAATTTGTTTACCTCAAACTATTAGGAAGTAATGGTGAAATTTAAGTAGAAATTGAGATAATTACTCCTTAGAAAACTCATTTTACCCGCTAGTGAAATCGATACTCCATTATTACGAGGCATTCCTTATGTATATTTCTCATCTAATTATTTCGTTACTTCCAACATTTATAAATTCTATTGTACCAAAAATTTTAGTTGATCTCTAATTCGATTACGAAATTGAAACCTTGTCGTGGCTAATCAGGTGGCCAGCTGCTTCCCCCCCCCCCCCCCCTCATATAGGAAAACTCTATATTGCCCGGCCTCTCTAAACTATGTTTAATGTATCGTATGTGTTTTTGAACATATTTAAACACTACTGTATTTGTGTATTCTATTGTGAAAAAAAAATATTTGAATAAAAATTTAATAACCTTATATTTGTAAAGATAAATCAATGAGGTTGACCTCTGATTAAAGCAAATAATGCACTGTGACTTTTCAACCAGGGGATGATGTTCAAAAAATTACTCTTCATTTTTTGAATTTAATTTGATTCTTCGCTTTTTTGGCAAATTTCATCGAATACGTCATCATTTCCGTTATTTTTCAAATTTAACATTAGACCTTTTAAAAATATATTTAAAGACCTTCGCCCCAAACGGATACTGCTTTGTGTGAATGAGGGTAGGAGTCAGAAATTTAAGCTTGTGAACTCCACAAGTCCACAGTCCCTAAGATGGAAATCGACAATCTTCCACAATGAATAATGAATCAACCTGTCCTATAAGAAAATTCTAAATTTCTCCTAATCCTATTGCTATAACCAAGCCTTGACTTGTCTAGAGCGCTCTTACTTAGGTATTCCCCATCTTATATATTGAGAGTTTTTAAAAATGGATTAGTCCAGAAATTCCCGAATCATCTTTATTTATTCTTTTATTGTATTATTTCTATTTTAATAGTTCCTCAGCGGGAACAATTCTTATTCTACTAAAACTCCTCTGGACTTCAATCTTTCTAACGGAACCTTTTTCGGAAAAATCATTCATTTCAATTGCCCCTTTGAAACTATGCAACAATTTTATTTCATTTCGAGAATCAATATACCTACTTTTCAAAACAAAAAAAAATGTTTTTTTATTTTGTATATTTTTTTTATTTTATTTTTATTACTGAATTATTATAATACGTTTTTGAATTGAATGATGAACAAATTGAAAACAAAAAACAAAATAATAATCATAATAATATTATAAACTATGGAAATGCAAAAACAAAACGTATCCGGCAGAAATATCCTCCATGTTAGTTAGGCGGGCGGGGGGGGGGGGGGAATTCATTGCCCGCTCCCCGCTAGAAAATTTGAAACTCAATTATTATGAGGCATTACATATGTATTTATCATTAAATTATTTCGTTACTTACTATAGCAGAATTTATCTAAGTTTCCACATACATTTCCCAATTACTGTCTAACCCTTTGAGGTACACAAATTTATATAATGATCTTTATAAAGAATATTTCATTTCCAACAGAAAAGTTAATATGACTGAAGTGTCTAAAATTAATAGTTTACGCGTTAAAAAATATTCCAATATTGTTTAGAGTGAATGGACTTGAATCACTGATAAATGTCTCTAATGGCCAGACATCCTCTCGATATGATAGACCAAAACTATTATAAATAAAAAAGATATCGATCTTATTTTATCGATTTCATCTATTTGGTGGTTCACGGTACATTTTCAATTTAAAAAAATGGCATTTTGATTAAGAATTTTGTAGTTTAAAAGAAATTGAATGAAAAGATTCCATTTCTTCTCTGCCGGGATCGAATTAACTAGAAATGCCATAAGGTTTTATTTTTTTCTCATTAGATATTTATTCAAATATATTGAAATTTCATATTTGTGTGTTATTTTTATTTATCTTTTATATTCAAAAATTATTATTATTAAATTTGCATTTTAAAGGGTAGTTTATTTGAAGTCCAATTTGAAAAAACGCTAATAACTTCATTCAAATGTTTTTTTCAAAAGTTGAAATAAATATATATTATAAAACAATTAATTATTAATAATTTAATTCAATTTTGATCGAAATCGGTTCAGTACTTTTTGAGCAAATAGTCAAAAACTATCTGAACGGTCAAAAAACGATGTTTTTTTAAAGCACGAGATGCTTTTGATAAAAGTTTAAAAAGTCATATGAAACGAAACATTGACTTTTGACATGGAAGTGGATTTTCAAAATGCTTTTAAAACGGCCTTTCATGGCAGTTTTCGGAGTTTTTGTCCATTTTCTCAAAAAGTACTGAATCGATTTCGTTCAAAATTGAATTAAATTATTAATAATTAATTATTTTATAATATCTAAATGACTTTATATTTTTAAAAATTATTTCAACGGAGTTATTAGCGTTTTTTTTTAATTGACCTCCAGATAAACTACTCTTAAAAATGCAAATTTCCTAGTAATAATTTTTGCATACAAAAGATAAATGAGAATAAGACACAGATATGAAATTTCATTAGATTTGAATAAATATCTAATGAGAAAAAAATAAAAATTTTTGCCATTTCTAGAAGTTTAGCTCCCGGAGAGAAGAGATTGAATCTTTTCATACACTTTCTTTTAAACTACAAATTTCTTAATCAAAATGCTATTTTCTTATATTAAAAAGGTACTATGAACCACCAAATAGATGAAATCGATAAACTAAGATCGATTTCTTTCTTATTTTTAATTCTTTAGGTCTGTCATATCAAGATGATTTCTGGCCATTAGAGACATTTGTTATTGATTAAGTCCATCCACTATACAATATTGGATTAGTTTTTAACGTGTAAACTATTGAATTTCGACATTTCAGTCATATTAACTTTTCTGTTTTAAATGAAATGTTTTTAATAAAGGTCCTTATATAAATTTGTGTATCTCAAAGGGTTAGGGAGTGATGGTGAAATTTATGTGGAAAGTTAGATAAATCGTTCTCTAGAGGCTTAGATATTTATTCTACATATTCAAAAGCTCTAATGAAGAAACATTTTGATATTTTGATTTATTAAAAGATAGTTCATTATCTATAATTAGTCGGCTTACTATTTAAGTAGCTTGTGGGGAAGAAAATTTCAAAATTAAATAATTTTTTCTCAGAAAAGTAAAAATTATTTTACTAAAATATAAGCGGTTTTAGATAAAGAGTGGTCCCTATTATTAAGATGAAAAATTTTATTGAAATCCGATTCATCAACCAAATTCGAAATTTTATGAATCAAAAAATTTCCTGGCCAAATCATTGTGATTGAATTTTTAAATTAAAAAATATTTACATTTACATAACTCGTAATCTATTGATTTTAGACATTTCTCTCAAATTAACTTTTCTGATGGAAATTAAGTGTACTTTAATAAAAGTCCTTAATATTAATTTGTTTACCTCAAACTATTAGGAAGTAATGGTGAAATTTAAGTAGAAATTGAGATAATTACTCCTTAGAAAACTCATTTTACCCGCTAGTGAAATCGATACTCCATTATTACGAGGCATTCCTTATGTATATTTCTCATCTAATTATTTCGTTACTTCCAACATTTATAAATTCTATTGTACCAAAAATTTTAGTTGATCTCTAATTCGATTACCGAAATTGAAACCTTGTCGTGGCTAATCAGGTGGCCAGCTGCTTCCCCCCCCCCCCCCCCTCATATAGGAAAACTCTATATTGCCCGGCCTCTCTAAACTATGTTTAATGTATCGTATGTGTTTTTGTACATATTTAAACACTACTGTATTTGTGTATTCTATTGTGAAAAAAAAATATTTGAATAAAAATTTAATAACCTTATATTTGTAAAGATAAATCAATGAGGTTGACCTCTGATTAAAGCAAATAATGCACTGTGACTTTTCAACCAGGGGATGATGTTCAAAAAATTACTCTTCATTTTTTGAATTTAATTTGATTCTTCGCTTTTTTGGCAAATTTCATCGAATACGTCATCATTTCCGTTATTTTTCAAATTTAACATTAGACCTTTTAAAAATATATTTAAAGACCTTCGCCCCAAACGGATACTGCTTTGTGTGAATGAGGGTAGGAGTCAGAAATTTAAGCTTGTGAACTCCACAAGTCCACAGTCCCTAAGATGGAAATCGACAATCTTCCACAATGAATAATGAATCAACCTGTCCTATAAGAAAATTCTAAATTTCTCCTAATCCTATTGCTATAACCAAGCCTTGACTTGTCTAGAGCGCTCTTACTTAGGTATTCCCCATCTTATATATTGAGAGTTTTTAAAAATGGATTAGTCCAGAAATTTCCCGAATCATCTTTATTTATTCTTTTATTGTATTATTTCTATTTTAATAGTTCCTCAGCGGGAACAATTCTTATTCTACTAAAACTCCTCTGGACTTGTCTTTGACATGCTTAAACTGGAATATATACCAGACAGGGACTTCAAACTTTCTAACGGCACCTTTTTCGGAAAAATCATTCATTTCAATTGCCCCTTTGAAACTATGTAACAATTTTATTTCATTTCGAGAATCAATATACCTACTTTTCAAAACCTAAAATGTTTTTTATAGAAATATTTGAAATAACCGATAATAATTTCAAAATTTACACATCATCTTGAAATTTTGAAGTCGACCCTATATATTTATTTAAATACTCTAAATGTTTGAAATTTTATGGATGCTCCGCATCCACAGCATCCATGGACCGCACGCCACTTATTTATATATAATATTATAATATATAAACATTTTCTATCCAAAGTCCTGTTTATGCAATTAAAAAGTTTTGAAAACTCCTTAAAATTCACCCCGTTGTATGGTATATAAATCTCAAAATTGGTGATTTTATTGCAACCGCTTGCTTCCCTAGGTCATTTAAATTGACTTTTTTTCTAATCTCTGTGCTCCGAAACAAATATATATTTTTTGCTATATAATTTATTGAAAAATCGTGATTATAATTATTAAATATTAAAATCACATGGTTTTAAGAGCTTTGAGAAGGATATCTTAATACGTTTGATTTTCATGTCACACGTTTATCCCCTCGGGAGTCTGACCAAGTGCCAAACTTGGAATCGGGCAAGTTAATTGAGTTCTTTAGATGTCATCCATCTGACATGTATTTTAACTACATAGCTAGGAGAGAGATCGAGCTCCAAATTCCGTAAATAGTTAGCGCCTAGCAATGCAACTTAACATCACAGAACGTTCTTTTTAATGCATAACCTACCGTGAACAAGGGGGCACTGAATCTCGTGTCTGCATTAAGTATATAATATATGAAAATAATAATCTTCAAACTCCCATTGTGACTTTGCATGCAATTTTATTATTAATACTAGCTGCAAGGCCCGCCTTCGGCGGCCCTCTTGCTAGTCACAGGGGCATGCCCCTGGACCCTAAACCCACGAACCCCACCCTCATTCCCCACTCACACCCTGAACCCCACCTAGAACCTCCCACTCCCCGCACTATGCACCCGCACCCCACCACCCAACTCCACTCCACTACGCCTCTGGACCCTCACCTAAACCCTCTACTCCACCCCGCACCACCGGACCCTACCCCGTGCCCTCCACCCCCCCTCACCCCACCACCGCACTCAGTTTTTATCATTTCTAGCCTTCTAGTGACCCACAGATTATGAATACAAAATTTGGTAAAGTTGGCTCTAAGGGTAAGAATTTTCATTTTTTGATACCCCCATTTTGGGTGGTTAATTTTTGCATTTCTCGTCTTATAGTGACCCACAGATGATGTATACAAAATTTGGTTGAGTTTGGTCAAAGAACAAGAATTTTCATATTTTGACCCCCCCCCCCGCTATTTGGGTGGTTTTTTGGGGGAATTCTTTTAAACAAAAGTTGTCAAAAATCACATCCCCTACATCTTGTATGTAAATATGAAATTTCATAATAATCCCTTCAGCCGTTTTTACGTGAATCATGAGCAACTTTTTGGAAACGACGGAAACATACATACATACATACATACAGACAGACAGACAGACAGACAGACAGACAGACAGACAGGAAGGTATTTTCGTTCATAACTTTGCTTGAAACGTGTGCAACCAAAATTTGGCGTAATTTGGAGCAATGTACAGACAAAACCTTAATTTTATATATATATAGATTAAAATAGCTTGTACAGTTATATAATTTTTCTAATTAATATAACAAAGAATAATTGCCTATATCAATGAGAATTGTTTTGACGTTGGATTGTAGCTAAGTAGATCACATCTTTTTCTCTCTTGGTCCAGACTTAAGACTCCGCGACTTCAATAGCGTAATCCGCAGTAGTCTCGCGATGCACATCTTTTCAAATAAGCGAGGTCAAAAACAATTCTCACTGATATAGCAATTATTCTCTGCTATATTAATTATAAAAATTTATTTAAGATCATTATTTCAAGTTAGAAATATATAAGTTCAAATATTATTTTCAATCAATATTTGACAAAATTCCTACATTTGATTCGCGTTTGAATCAAATGTAGAAAACTTTCGATTAATTTAGCTTGTGTTAAAAGAAGTAGACTTTATTGATAAAACTCGTACTATACTTGATTAATAGAAAATTCTTTATTTCATGTCTGAGCTTGTTTCAATGTCTCCATTGGAAATGGACTTGCCTCAACATGTATCCGGGATTATTATAAAAGTGCCCATTCCTATATTTCCCACCCTTTTCTTTCTATTCCAGAGTGAGACATTCTACCCCAATTCCATTTCAGAGAATTTATTATTTTTTTAATTTTTATCATTAATTGTTATTAAAAATATTTTCCTTGAAATAAGGGAATTATTTTTTCGAAATTTCGGTAGATATTTTTCATTTGCTTTCAAGGTAAGACAAAATTTATCGAATACATTTTTTTATTAAATATTTATATACAATGAATTTATATTTATTATGTAGATTTTTTAATCAAATAAATATGAATTAACAGATATTTATTATGCGGAGTTCATTTTAGAAATTCAATTCATACGAAATTTGTTTTTAATAAAATTAATATTTGTTAAAGGAAAATGGTGAGAGTTCTTAGAGAAGTCATTTTAAACAAATAGAAAATTAAATTAACGAACGAAGAGAAAATTTCACTCATGAGACAAAAGGATCAGCCGGGGATTCGAACCCAGGATCTTCGCATGTGCCCTGCGACGCCTTTATAAAAACCTTAGCTCTTATCCTCTCGGCCACTGATTCCTGAACCCAAGCTAATGCATAATGTCTATATGAATTATGGATAAGAGCTAAGGTTCTTATAAAGGCGTCACAGGGCACATGCGAAGATCCCGGGTTCGAACCCGGCTGATCCTTTTGTTTATAATATAAAAATCTTTTCTTCGTTCGTTAATTTAATTTAATTAATAATTGTCTTTCGACGAGCCCTCGTTTTGATTGCGCCCCGGGGCAAAAAGACCCTTGGGTTATGTGATCGATTGGAGGCGTTTGAGAATATTTTAAATAAAGTAAAGAAAATTTTAAAAAGTTCCTTAAATTTTTCAAAATTTTCTTTACTTTTATAATAATTTATTTTTACTAATAAAATTTCCTCGGTTTTCTTTTAAGCTAAAGCCTGCTCGGCGTGTTTAATTTGATAATAAACTTTCCAAATCAAAATGATTTAATTTTTTTTATTTTATTAAACAAATTCGAATTCGATTTTTTTCCAATTTTTCAGGTACCTTAAATCCAAAAAATTGAAAATCTCTCTCTCTCTCTCTATTTTATTTATTGGCTTTTCAAGTATTGAAAGAGTTTCCAATTTTGTTATTAGAAATAAATTTAATTTAAAATATCATTTGACAATTTAAATTATAAAATATTATTTAATTGAATACAAATTGAATTAATTATAAAAACTTTTAAATATATTAAATTTATTTTTATTTCTGTTTGAATTTTTTATTTAAATATCTTAGCATATTATGAATTTTATTAAAAATCATCCAGCGGCCTCTGAAAAAAAAATGTCAAAAAATTAATATTTTTAAATTTGTACCTATAAGGTAAACGAACCGGTAGTAGACCACTGTGCCACTAGTAGACCGTTTAAATTTTTTTTAATGAAAATAAGCATTTTAACTTTTAATTTGCCCCGAGATTTCGATAAATAACTAGAAGCCCATTTTCCGGATGGCTTCTTAACAAACCAGACAGCTATTTGTGCATTAAAAGACTCAGTGTGCAGCTTGAAACCAACTAGGTAAGTTGGCTTTACGTTTTATGCTAATTTCTTATGTAAATCGTTAAGGATAGACTTCACTTTATGTATAGGACATCGAATGTTATATTTGATAATAATTTTAATCTAAAATATCATTTCAATAGTTGATACTATAAATGATTTCAATCAATTATAAATGTTTATAGTATGTGATCAGGAATCATAGCCAAGGAGGTGGTCACCTTCTGAAACACAAATCACTTGTCTTTTTAGAAATTGACAGGGGGTGGTCATTTTTTAAATCAACGCACTTCTAATTGTTTTACGTTAGATGACTTGTTTCTTAATTGAATCGTTGATGAACTGTTTAGGAATTGCTTTTTATTTGCCGTTAACTTCTTGTTTTCCAATAGATGACCACATGCCCAACTATTAGCTCGCTGCGTGGTCAACTAGGTACTAAAATTTCAAAACTATTTCCTAGATCATGCCACCAATAAAAGGAAATTTTCGAAATTACAGGCCTGAAGATATGGAAAGATCCATTTAGAAATCCCGATTTGCTTAACTATGAAGATATTGTGTTCCATATATCAGTCAACTGAAGCAAGTGAGTGGAACTACTCACTTACAGAACTTGATTTCCTGTGACAAACTTAAGCTGGAGCAATTAATTTTCATTTTTTGCGTATAAGCGCTTGTTAATAGGGGTGTCAATTACTAAAAAAAAATCGTCTACTTCTGAAACATTTTGTTTTTAGGGATGTCTACTACTGAACCTGTAACACGACTTTTTTTAATATTGAATGGATTTATTAATTTCCTTTTGGCTTGTACTCCTATTAAGAACGAGCTTTTCGTGCGTGCCTTTCGAAGACGACCCTCCGGGCTGCTGCCCTGGCGAGCGGCGTCTCGGTCCAAAAATTTTATTCCTAAAGATTCTTAAAAAGCCACACTCCAAATGTATACCTGTAAAGTCCCGAAAATATATAGTCTCTTAAAAGTTTCACCTCATTTTCGTCCTGACACAGCTACAGAAATGAGGCTCTAGATATGAACCTGGAAGTATTTTTTTTTCTATAATCTACAGTATTGTGATATTTTTTGTGTGGAAATAGATTTATTTATTAAGTGGGATTGTGTGAGGAGAATTATATTATATCATTTTTTTAAAATTTAGGATCGATAATCGATATAAAGCTCCAAATATTTAAAAGAGAACAGGTGTTGTTTGTATGACAGGCTGATCCAGTATTGCCATGAGAAACTCGGACTTGCGTGTCTTAAGTCGTTCAATTTTGTAAAAATCAAAAAATAAGAAGGAAAACAAAGTAAAAAGTAAAAGTTTAAAAATAACTCTAAATATATTTGAATCCAATAGGCATTCAACAGCTATGGAGTTTGGGAATGTAAAAGCAAAAAGAAAAGAAATTGACACGTTCTGCCATCCACTTGACCTTACCATACACTTCTGGTTGAGTTTGGTGCAGTTTTGGGAATGTAAAAGCAAAAAGAAAAGAAATTGACACGTTCTGCCATCCACTTGACTTTACCATGCACTTCTGGTTGAGTTTGGTGCAAGGGCCTAGATTTTGATTTTTTGACCCTACAACCCCCCCCTTTTGGGCGGCTAGTTTTTGCATTTTTAGTCTTCTGGTAGCCCACTGATTATGAATACAAAATTTGGTTAAATTTGGTCCAAGCGCCTAGATTTTCGTTTTTGATCCCCGCCCCCCCCCCCATTTTGGGCGGTTTGTTTTTCACATTTTTAGTATTCTGGAGGACCACTGATTTTGAATACAAAATATTGTTGAGTTTGCTCAAATGACCTAGATTTTTATTTTTAGACCCCCTTCCTAATTTTGGTACCAGAAAAAAAATATTTTCGTTATTATAGGTTCATTTTATAGTATCTTTCATTTTTCTTGTTTTTTTAGTTTGAAAATATTATAATTTTAAATTTTAGCCAGTCCCCCATCCTCCCCCTTAATTTTGGGTCGATATTCACCAAGATCTAATCAACTCTTAATCTCAATGCACCCAAACTACGTGTGAAATTTGTTTTTGATATTCACACTAGTTTTTGAGCTAGCTCGTTCACAAAATTTGGTAACGCACAGACTATCAGACTAACAACCTAACAGACTAACAGTTATTATCTCGAAAAATATAATTTTTTCGATGTTTACTTATTAGAGATTTTTTGTAGACCGAATTTCCATGGTTTCCCCCAATTTTTTTTAATCAAAATAGTTTGAGCCGTTTCTGAGATATTTAAAAAAAAAAAACAAAAAAAAAACACTTTTTTCATTCACGATTACAATTCTTGACCATACCCTGTATGGTAAAGTAAAAAATGCAAATATGTGATCAGGTGTCAATTTTTTTGCCACACACTTCTTGTTTAAGTTGATGAATAAATATAATTTATTTCTTATATCATAAATATAAATAAAGATTATGACTCACCGTATAATACAATTCCAATAGAGAATAGGAAAAATATAGTGTAAAAGGATAAAAAGTGACATTCTTTCTTTTTTTTGATTAAAAGGAAATGTTTCAGTTGGTTCCCGAAAATAATTAAATTCAGACAGCATCATTTTTCGTCTAGAAGTTATAATTGGACATGCTGTATATCCATCATACGAACGTGGAGCAGCAGATTTCCTCTTTAACTTCATATCTTTTAATAATTCATTATAAACCGTTTCCATTTGTTGTACTAGAAATTTTGAAATAAAATATGCTCAATTTGGTTTTACAAAAATTAAATATTATATAAATATACATAAGTAATATAGCGAATAGTAACAATAGGAAAATCTAAAGGTAAATTAAATAGTCAGACAAGTATTTATCTATCATCTACTTTTGTTATTAGTACCATTATTATAGTTTTTTTTATAATAGTTTAAATATCATATATAGTATAGAAACTCGTTTATCCGGAGTAACTGGGACCAAAGGCAAACCAGATAATCGAAAATCCGGACAATCCGGATATATGGGTAATAAAAACAAAACAAATCCTCAAATAAGCGAATTTGAATTTATTAAGATAAAAAAAACATATTTATATCAAAATTACATAGAAATTGTTTAAAAAAATAAATACGTTAAATTTTTGGTGAAATTATAATTACATTCTTGCTATCAGAGTTAAAAATTATTATCTATGTGAACATTTATTAAAACAAAAATGTCTACAAATCCGATCCGGATAATCCGGAGGTCCGGATAAATGAGGGCCGGATAAACGAGGTTTTACTGTAAACTGATCTGGGAATATGAAAATAAAAAAAATTAAAATTTTACGTATTTTTAACCAGGAATTATGGGATTCCATTTCGGAGTCTTTTGTCGGCTATTAATTCGAGTTGGAAATTTTATCATTTAGGTAGGTTATTGACTTTTTATGATAAAGAGAATATTTACAAAAAGAGATATACCCAGAATCGGGTTACACTTAAAAGTCATGAAAGATATTGCATTCGTGCATGAATAGGAGAGAAAATTCAGGTAGAGGGTGAAGATGATTCTGAACCCCAAACTTGGAGGATTCAGTAAAGATAGATCAGCGAAAAATATATCTTTATAAAGTATTTGGGCGTTTTAAATTTTGAATTGATTCATTCTCTCCTGAAGATTAAATATGGTTCGAGGATAAGTCAAAAATTACCTACTACTTCTCGTTCTACAACTTTATTAAACTAAGATAGGAGGCAGCCGCATGCGCATGCGTTGAGTTGGCGCGTCTGTGGTCACGTGTGCAGAATTTAATCACGATCGCGTCAGTTGTCTTCTAGCTACAACAGCATAAGCATGTCAGCTCCGCTATCAGATTGCACCAAAGAGGAGCAAAAAATATATCTTTATAAAGTACTTTGGGCGTTTTAAATTTTGAATTCATTCATTCTCTCCTGGAGATTAAATATGGTACGATGATAAGTCAAAAATTACCTACACTTTTCGTTCTACAACTTTATTAAACTAAGATACTACTAGGAGGCAGCCGCATGTGCATGCGTTGAGTTGGCTCGTCTGTGGTCAGGTGTCCGGAATTTAATCACGATCGCGTCAGTTGTCGTCTAGCTAGAACAGCATAAGCATGTCAGCTCCGCTATCAGATTGCACCAAAGAGGTGCAACGAGGAGTGGTCAGAGGGTGTGAAAGGTGCTGAAATTCACCGGAGACTTTTGTCACAATACGGGAAAAGTGCTTTATCTCGTAAAAGCGTTTTTTAATGGATCGAAATATTTAAAAGTGGCCGAACGAGCGTAACATAAAAGAGAGGAGATGGGCGACCGTCAACTTTGAGACCCTGGAACACCCTCCCTACAGCCCAGATCTCGCTCCCTCAGACTTTCATCTCTTGGGAACACTCAAGAAAGCTTTGAGAGATCGTCGATTTGCCTCAGACATGAACGTTTGGGATGCTGTGCAAAAGTGGCTTCATGACCAACCGAAAACCTTCTACCAGGGAGGCATCGGGAAGCTTGTGGCTTGCTGGACCAAGTGCATTGCTAAAGGTGGAGGGAGACCTTATCGAAAAATAATGTAGTATATCTGTTGTACACCTATCTTAGTTTAATAAAGTTGTAGAACGATAAGTGTAAGTAATTTTTGACTTATCCTTGTATATATTTTTAATTTTTTAACAAATTATAGTTGAAGCAAAAGAAAATTTTTTGAAAAATTTTTTAGAAACTTTTTTATTTTATATTTTAAAAAGTTTCTAAAAAAAATTTCAAAAATTTTCTTTACTTTATTTTATATGTTTCACCAAGAACCTACACCAGTCTCCTCAACAAAATTATAGTTAATATTAATAAATTTGAAAAAAGTGCAGCCAGCCATCGATTAATCAATTTTATATCAAATATAAATTTAATTGTAAATATTCAAATCCTATTTTTGAAAACATTTGACTTTTAAATTTGTAAAAATAAAACTGACGATATTATATCTACTAGAAATTAAAAAAAAATTGGGGGTGGGGGTTCAGGGGCATAGCCCTTGGCTATGCATGAGGCCGCCGACGGCGGCCCTTGTAGCTAGTTATAAATAATATTATAAGTAAGATTAAGATAAATTACTGACTTGTTGCTGCTAATGTTTTGCATGTGTGAATATTGAGGCAATCTCAAGCCCATAAACATTTGCATACTTATTATGTCGAAGTTTAAATTTATCCACATCTAAATATCCAGTATTCTTTATTTGCCAACATACTGTTTTGGAGCTCAATTAGTGCATATTGATGAGGAGTAAAATGCAAAAATGTGTACTTATAAATATATCAAAAAGAATTAATTAAATAAATACAATTCTAATAATAAACTATTTTGAAAGGTATTCTGATTTATTTCAAAAGAATTACCTAAATCTGCCTAAAAAAAATAAATTGACAATTTAGATAAAACTATGCAATTTATTCAAGGTCTTATTGGAGATATTTTTGATTATGTCACCCTCTTGAGAATCGAACCCAAGTGCCAAATCACAACTTGGCCTATTATCCTTTGGGACGAAGCTCTGTGGACATAGATTTAACCAAGAAGATCAATCGTAAAATTTCCCTGGAGACCGAATCAAATATTCAAAGTACAGTTAAATAGTACCAAGTACCTACTATACAGTAAATATAGAATAACTTAATTTTAAAAAAGACTATACAAAGGTTGTTTATCAAAGATGTTTTTAGACATTTATGATTTAATGTCAAAAGGCTTTTTCTCCCTTCGTGATTCGAACCTATGTTTCAAATCGCAATCAGAGCTATTTATTGTCTATCCTTTAAGACGAGTTCAACATTATATAATTCATCGAAAGGATTAGAATTATTTATTCATAATTTCCTTTGTTTTAATAATTTTAAATTGTATTCTCATTATAATCCATAAAAATAACTCGAGTAACATGTATAATAAATAATCTAGTATTGGGAATTTTGTATTTTTATCATTAAAAGGCTTAGACTAGTTCAAGTGGAATTTTCTTCTCAAATACAAACTATTTTATTTGTTTTCAAAGACCTTAGTGTTATTCAATCGAGCAATTCAATCGTAACCAAACCTCTAATTCGAATTCTTTTAAATTAACTTCGTTCGAACACTCATAAAATCTTGCCAGTTTATTCTTGTTGTCTAAATGCATTAATTCGCAATTAGTATGTATAGAGATTCTTCTTTTTCAAATAATTTCTCCAACGACTCAGAATAATAAGTATCGCATAAAGATATGATGCTGCTGTGTAATACATAACATTCACATTATTTCTTATACCAGTCTGAAAAATAATAAGAAACTTGAATTATTATAAAAATTATTATTCATTAATTTTAAAAATAGCTCTGTCAATGGTAGTTCTTTCCCAAATGCAAAAATTCAAACTCTTCGAACTTGGAATATAAGTAATTAAAAGTATAATAAACATACTCATAAAATTTGAAGACGATTTACCACATCAAACATGAAATAATTGCAATTAAAAATGAAATTTGGAGTGGGAAAATGATCATTTTTTATTTTTTTTCATTGAAGGACTTTCACTATCTTAATGAAAAACTAATATTTGTTAGAATAATATATTAGGAGTAATTAAAAAAAATTGAAATTATTTACTTTGTAGTTTTGATAAAAAATTAAAAAAAAAACATATTTGGGCGATTATTTTTAGTGGAGGGGATATAAGATCAATGGCTTGGAAACGATCCATTCATAAAGAGAATATAGTAGTGTAAAAAGTACAGCCACGTCAAAAAACATAACCTAAAATTTTAGCACAGTTCATATTTATAGAGTGGTTACGAGGCTAAAACTTTTTGTATGGGTTGTCGCGAAAGAACCTCCTTAAGTGCTCTAAATAATTTTTTCGATGTTCAGTCATTAGAGATTTTTTATAGACCAAAACGCCATAGTTTCGCAAAAAAAATTTTATCGAAATAGTTTCAGCCGTTTTTTAAATATATCGAAAAAACGAAGCGAAAAAAAATCAAAAAAACTTTTTTCATTACAATACTTTACCTGTATGGTAAACTAACTAAAAAAATCAGGCTGCGAATCAAAAAGTTTCAGAACCACTGTTTTATCGTTTTTATACTTAAAATAGAATGTTAAAATATATTCAGCTTTCACGCGATAAACGCCACAGCATTAGATTAAATTAAATTAAGATCTTGTTAGGAGGATCAGATCTATCTCTTCCACAGGTCTGCCTAAAAATAAATTTTTGAGCCGTTTATATTTAATATCATTTATTTTATTGATATTGATACCAAATTCAAAAACACCTCTATTACATTCTTTTCTCCAAAAAAAGTTTTACTTTATTTTTTTTCTCTTTTTACCAATTTCGCTCTCCTAGATCGAGCCTTGTATGTAAGATATTTTTGAAATTTTATCAAAAATGGTTTTTAATTTTTTTCCTTCAGGGCTCGAACTCAAATAGCAATTCCACAAAACGGGCTATCCTTTAAGACAAAGCTCTTTTGACTTTAGAACTCCAGCCAAGAAATTTCTGAAAGACTGAAATAAGCGAATGAAAGACAGCTGAAAATTGCCATGACTCTTAGCTTTCGAGGGAAATAAACAGACTCAAGCATGAAAGAAAGAAGAAGAAATGTAAATTGCAATTAAACTACAATTGATTTAATTAAAAGACGTACAAAAACGCAATGGTTAAACATGAATACAAATCGATTTATTCCCACTAGAGGAAGTTGCCAGTAGTAGGTAATTTAGCCCACCCATAAGAATGCCAATTGTTTTTTGTTTTGGATTTCCTCAACTTTACAAATTTTCCATTCATTATTTCCACTGATATGTATTTACAATAATATACAATTTGTTAAAAATAATTGAATTGTTACATGAAAAATCTAATTTAAGGTAATTTTTTCACAAATGCAAAAATTCAAGAAGTCTTCGAAACTTGGAATATAAGCATTAAGCATTAAAAGCATAATAAACACAATGTTAAAGTTTGAAGACGATTTACCACACCAAACATGAAATAATTGCAACAAAAAATGAAATTTTTACATATGATAGATTGGGAAAGGTTGGGAAAATGATCAATATTTTATTTTTTTTCATTGAAGAACTTTCGCCATCAAAAACTAATATTTGTTAGAATAATATATTTGGAGTAACTTAAAAAAAAATTGAAATTATTTACCTCGTAGTTTTGATAAAAAAACAACATATTTGGGCGATTATTTTAGTGGAGGGGATATAAGATCAATGGGTTGGAAACGATCCATTCATAAAGAGGATGTGAGAAGTACAGTCATGTTAATAAAACACAACCTAAAATTTTAGCACCGTTCATATGTATAGAGTGGTTACGAGGCTAAAACTTTTTGTGTGGATTAACGCGAAAAAACTACCTTGATGTTCTAAAGAATAATAAAAATAAATTCCCTATAAATACAATTTTGATTAAATATTAATCTATCTAAATGTTCTTTATGATAAAATTTACTCAATTGCTACTTACTTACTCTTTTGAAAATAGTCTTCCGCTAGCAGAGTAATCTTTAATGGAGCTGAAGGGCATTTGATTTTCGATCTTGGAAATGTAAATACAGCATTACCTTCCTTTACTGTTTGAATATTCGGAAATACTTGAAGTACAAGCTCAGGACTGTACGATTGAGCAGACACCACTCAAGAGGTTCGTAGAGGGCTTGCCGAACATTTGGAACCTATAATCGTAATTTACTAATAAAGAAGAAGTAATTGAATTTGAAGAAAATCTGGTAGTGAACCGAATTTGGATTTAGAAGTATGTAATAGAAAAACCCGATAATTGATTCTCTCTTTAGACTAATACATATAATAATTTGACCAAAAACAGTAAATCATGAAAAAGGGTCGAGTTCGAGTATAAATAGCTTCGCCGACAAAAGAGTTAAGATCTAAACGTGTACCAAGTTCCATAGCAATTGCTTGAATCATAGCTATAGGAATGTACAAAGTTCTTCAATTGATTTAAAAGAAAATTATTTACGTTCTTTTGATATTAAATTTATGACTCTGAGTTATTATAGTCAATTAAACTTAGGTTTAACGTGATGATATTTAATACAAGCTTAAAATTTAGCTGTGCTAGTTGTTCTACTTTATGCTACAAACAATTTAGTTCTATATAAAAATTCTGCTAAGTTATAAATCCAATATCAAAGAACGTAACAAATTTTCTTTTAAATCAATTGAAGAACGTTGTTCATTCCTATAGCTATGATTTAAGCATGAAACTATGGAACTTGGTAACTGCTTAGATTTCAACTTTTGTCGGCGAAGCCGTTTGTACCGACCCCTTTCTCACATATATTTTTTGGTCAGATATCATTAATTTTTGAAATCTTTTATTCTTTAATTTATCTAAATAATTACATTTAAACATTTATATTAATAAATAATTATTAAATATTTCTCATAAATCATCTGTTAAAAACCTGGTCGGTTTTTCATAAATTTCACCCCTTCATTTCGGGCCCCGAAGGATGGAAAGTTTCGATTTTTCAATTCACTCCATTTATTACTGTGCCAAGCTTTACTAATATACCAAATTTCAGCATTCTAGCTTGATTGTATTTTCACTATATATATTAATTAAGCCTATAATAAATTTCACCCCTTCATTTTATATCCTGAAAAAGGGAAAGTTTCACTTTTTAGATTTTTTTCTTTAATTTTAGCCCAAAATCTACCAGTATGCCAAATTTCAGCATTCTAGGATCAGCAGAAGTACTTTAGGTTTTTGATATGTGAGTGAGCGAGTCAGAAATGACACTTTTTAGACCTTAATAACTAAAGAATTATAATAGGTTTATTCATGAAATTTGGGATTCTAGGTGTTCCAGTGGGCCTTATTAGACATGCATAATTTGAAGTGTGTCGGTCTAATTGTTTTTGAGTTAAGGGGGGGGGGTCGAAAGTAGCTCGAAATGATTCGTGTAAATATACAGATCGCCGGTGCGTCGTACGTTTTTCTGAACTTGGCTGACATACACTGACGTGTGTCTAGATAGAAAGGATTTCAAGGAGAGTCTGTCTGTTCGGTTCATCAATCTAGAAAAAGTATTCGATAACTTCATTTGGGAAATTATGGTCAAAATCATAAAAGTGACGGGAATACAATTTGGAGAAAGAATTCGGATGAAGGACGCCAACAGGTCCTTAAGTGACTTTTGATGAAAAAGTAATTTAATTTAACTCAAAACGTTGTAAAAAAAGCTAATTATAAAATTCTGAGAAATTTGATGCAGGATGCAAAAAGATCCATAAGGATAATTGATTTGTGAGCTCTATTTTTGTAACGAAGAAATGTCAGTAAGAAAGAGTATTGAAGGGGACAATAAAATAGTGTCTTCTGCTGGAAAAATAAATGTTTAATTTATTTATAATGAGATTATAGTTTCGAGGGCTTTGCCCTATTCATCAGTATATTACAATTGATTCACAGGAATTAATATATGTATTAGACTGTGGGTCAGTTGTTAGAGTGTCGGGCCGCTGGCCTGAAATATGCTGGTTCGAGACTGAGTCTCGGTAGATCAGATACTTGCAGTCGACTCCTCTTGGAAAGCAATGCCAACCTACCAAGAGTATAATTGCCTAGTAACCTCTCCAAACTAGCAGTTCGGAACAGGCGTTAAAAAGTAGGTCCCATATATCTGTGTAAAAACAGCCAAACACACTCAGCACAGGTATATGTGGAGAGGAGCCAAAACGTCAGGGAGACCTGATATGGCAATTAAGAAGAAGATTAGACTGATAAAGAGGGCAAAGCTCTCGAAACTATAGTCTCGTTATAAATAAATTAAAAATTTATTTTTCCATCAGAATACACACTCTTTTTATTGTCTTCTTCAATTTATAAAAATTCTGCTACTCTTGGCATAAAGAAACTTTCAAGAAATAGTATTACATACCAAACTGTAATCAAGAGTAACTCCAATTGCTACAATCAAAAAATTCGTAAAATATTTCCTTGCAATTTTTCAGAAGGAGTTTGTTTTGCTCCGGCTCAAACGCCATCACGTTATCTTGGATCCATCGACACCGTTCTGGAATAACTTCTTTTGTACTACGCCTGATGGTTCTATCAAAATCTTTCAACCCGGCGGCGACCATTGTAAATCCTGGCTGATAGTAATGCATCTGATTACCGGAAAACAGGACAGTTTGCAAAGCTAATTGGTTTTAATAAGAGGAATCTTATATAAATAATGAATTGAACATTTTTAAATAAGGAAGAAGGCGAATTTTAACATTTTACGGAACAAAATTGACGAACCGTAAAAAGTAAATTGCCTGAATTAAAATCGAAAAATCGAGAGGACAGGCAGTTTAAATGAAAATCATGCTTTAATTACAGTGTATGAAAGAGAAATCAAGCAAAGCAGAGCGAATTTCTTTTATAATTTTAGAGTATAAGAGAAGAATACCTTAGAAGGTTCGATGATTAAGATTTCGAAGGGACCCATCCGGCGACTAAGCCTCGCAGCAATGCTGATCCCAGCTGAACCTCCTCCAACAACAACCAGTTTATATCTTAAAAATATAATTTTGAATCTCTCTCAAATCATATTTTAAATAATTTATCAAAAAATAAACTAGGAAAATATACCTCTGCTGAAATGATGCAGTGCAATAAGTTTTTAATCTTAAAACACTTTTAAAATTCAAAGGAAGTTTTTGCATTCTTAAAATTCCATTTTATTAATGCCATTAGATCTCTTTGTAACAATCACACATTATATTTAATTTATTGAAAATGAGAGTGTTCATTCATTAATTTATCATAAGAGTAATATAAATAATTTATTTTAAAATAAATTTAAATTTTGAAGAAAACATTAAAATGCAAAATAGTTTCTATGGAGATCATGTTTGTTTATTTGGATTAAAAATATAAAAAAAATAAAAATTTTTTGAAAAAACAATTTTAAAAACGTTTATTAAACTACATGTTTACCCTTTATCAAAAGAAATTTCAAAATTCAAAAAAAAAAAGGAGAAAAAAGTTGCTTTCACTAATGTTTAGAAGGGTCGCTTTCTGAAGAAATTCTCTCGAAACTTTCTAGAGAAATTCTCCCGAATCGTCTGGTTTAGTAAACGTTTCTAAAATTGTTTTTTAAAAAGATTTGCATTTTTTATTATCTATACAATAAATAAATAATTTTTTCTTATGAAAATATATTTAAAATGAAATTTTAGCAAAGAAATCAGAATTGTTTTAGATTTTTACTTTCACATTTATATTCTATATAATATATTAATGTGAAGTATTGCGATCGCCTGCCGGGGTCCTAGCTCTTTGATTTTCAAAAATATCCTTATCAGAAGCCTGGAAAATAACCTTTCACTTAAAAAAATAATAAAAAAAAAAAAACCCAGAAAATTCTTTATTTAGACCCCCATGAAAATAGCATTCATCCTATGATTTTTATAAGTAGGTACATTAATTTTTATATATATATTTTTAGAAATAGAAATTAAAATTCAAGTTAAGTCTTCTTCACAGTTCCATGAAAATTCGCATTTATCAGTTGCGCATCCCATGAGATCAGTTTTCTAATTTAGATAGCATGAAGACACTCTTTTTATTTTTTATGAGGCATGAAATACATCTGAATTACTGTATTTGAACTTTATTGGTCCAGCTAATTTTTAATATTTTCCTATATGACCAAATATTGAATTTTCGAGGTACTTTCTTATGGATTACTTTTTTGAGAAGATGCGTTAATAGGGGGCAAGATTAGTTTTTTCCAAACTTTTTTCATGAGAAGAAATGGTATTTGGTTCAAACGGTTTCCGATTCCATATAACTTCACTTTAATTTCTACCTGGAGGAATAGTCAATTAATTTTTTTATACTAATAAAACATCTATTTACAATTTAGGCAAGTTAGGTAAGTAAGTATTTTTGAACTTGAACAAACAATAGAACCAAATATTCGATTATTTTGATTTTCTGCATTTTTCATCCATAAATTTTGAATTTATAAAAGCCCCAAAATTAATCAGTTCTTTGTGAAAAATCGCATTTTGTCATCAGAACGAGTTTCCCTTCTCAGGTGATCGAGTTATAGGAATCCAGGCGGATAGAAAAAGATAATGGATGAACTCCGGTCCGCTCGTCGAGAGTATCAAATGATTAATACTTTATTAGTGTAAAAAGGTTAGAAGAAAACAGTTCGTTAGGAAAAAATAGTCCCCTCCAAAGAAAATTGTTACTACGTCACTGTCCACTGTGCGGGCTTCACAACACGTTTAACAACTATCAAATTTCAGTTGCGGGTAGTTAGTACTTTTTTCTTGTTCATATATATAGTATGAATTTCTGACTTTGTTAATCAGATTATGATTTTAGTTGTAAAGTCTCAACTCTTATTGAAGTGACAGCCTACAATCTCTTTTTCAACTTTCAATTTGTATCATATGTCAAGAGATAATTTTTTTTTAATTTTTTGTCAATTCATTTCGTTTTTTATACATTGATCTCTCAATATCGATTTACATAAAGTATCAAGAGTTCTTATGAATCATTCATGTTGACGACGAGAAGAATAAAGTCATCAGCATTTATATCTAATTTTAGTGATTAGCACACCGTTGAATTCTCTATATTCGACATTCTGATCCTTCGTCTAAATTCTTTCTTAATATTTCGAAAAATAAATTAATAAAGAATGATACTCTCTAGGGTAAATTTCGATTCAATCAAATATAGATAACCCGTGCTTCCGAAAATTTAAAATTGAAAACCTAGATAATAATTAATAGAGGATATGGTGTTGGTGCAAGGTGAAACAAACTTTAATAAAGATAAAAGTAAATAAATATTTTATAAGATATTAATTAACTATGAGTTAGGTTTTCTAGGTCACTTGTTTCACATTAAAAATTAAATAAACTGCAAGGGATCGTTGCTAAACATTATCCAAATTCATTTGAAATATCAATATGTTTATTCCTTTATTATTAATCAGATATCATTTGCGAGTTGCAGTTCATGTTGACTTTAATTCAAAAATAATCACCTATACTCATTTAATAGTCGAGGAATAATCATTCTACATTGGATTTTTGACGTTACCGTTATTATTAGCTTGAGTTGTTTACCAAAAAAGAATTTAGTCTTTTTGATTTTAAGTCGATTCTTCCACGTTTTCAGTAGAGGTTGCCATTAATAGTCAAAACATCAAAAATGGAATGCAATAAGCTTATTCCTCTAGTAGTAGATAAGAATCGATCGTTATTTTTGATTTTAAGTCGATTCATCCATGTCTTCAGCAATGGTTACCAATAATAATCGAAACGTCAAAAATCTAATGTAGAATTGTTGTTCCTCAAGTATTAGATGAGAATCGATCACTATTTTTGATTTTATGTCGATTCTTCTATATCTTCAGAAATGGTTACCAATAAAAACCGAAACGTCAAAAATCCAATATAGAATGGTTATTCGTCAAGGACTAGATGAGAATCAATTGCTATTTTTGATTTTAAGTCGATTCCTCTATGTCTTCAGCAAAGATAACGGATAAGAAAACAACGCTGTTGCTATGGTTACTTATTAAATTTCCTCCCAAATTTTTAGCATTTCACAGAGAGAAGCCTATCCACTCTTACTTAAGTTAGGTTAAATGAGCTATATAAAACGATCAAATGAAGGAATTTTAAAGAATTTAAAAAAGTACTATCTTACTCTAGAGTAAAGTACTTTAAAATATAATTTTACTAAAAACTTTATTTAACCTTTTTGTGGTCCCCAAGATACTTAATTAGGATATTAAATTTCATCAAAATTGGTTAAGTCATTTTCAAGATATTTAGAAAAAACTAAAAAAGTACCGAAATAAAGTACTAATGTTTGTGGCCCGATATGTTCCAAAAACTAATCAGCGCTTCATTCTGTTAAACTTATGTTAGGTTTTCAATTTCATTTCAATCGGTGCAACGGTGTGGAAAAATCGTGAGCCAAAAAGACGATAACATCCATCCATCCATCCGCACGCACGAAATTACTAATACTTTCCCCATGCTTCGCATTGGATAAAGTAAAAATCGCACTTTTTGGCCTCTCGACGAGACCCCATGCAATTTTTGGCAAAACCGTCATGTGCTAAAATTCAACCTAATTGAATACTACAATTTGTGATTTTAATTGAGTTCATGGGTTCCGTAGTCTTTACCTGAGGACCCTTTGAAGTCGCGCTTGCCGCGAGACCGATTACAATACTTTCCCCATGCTTCGCATTGGATAAAGTAAAAAATAAAAGAGGTAAATTTTTTCAATATATACTTGTATATTTCGGGCTATCAACCAATCATGAGGAATTACAGAAATTAACAAAACCTAAGAGCTTAGCTTGTAATTATAGGCTAGTGAGTTTGACAAGTCTGGTGGGCAAAATTTTAGAGAGGTTGATGGACTCTCGTATCCGCTCGTATTTGGAAGGGCAAGGATGGTTCTATCATATGCAACATGGTTTTAGAAAAAATTATTCCTGTAATTCTCAATTAGTTTCTTTTATTCAGGATTTACAGGAAGCTTTGGATAAAAGTCAGTGTGTAGATGTAGTATTTTTGGACTTTGCCAAGGATTTCGATAAATGATTAATGAATTAGGATGGTCTAGCTTATTGGAGAGAAGAGAATGTGCTAAATTGAAAGTGATTTTCAAAGCGTATAAGGGTTTTAGGAGTTGGGAGGAAATAACGAATAGATTTCAGGAACCAAGTTATTTAGGTAGAGCTGATCATAGAAAAAAGATTCGTAAGCCAAGATTCTTGAAAAATATCGGTTTACATTCATTTGTAGGATCTGGCATTGATTTGTGGAACAGTCTGTCTGTTATTACTTGGGATTATAGTCCTCCGCCCCCTATGATTAATTCAATTATAAATTTTGTCAAGACCTAATGTCCTAGAGTTGTGCAAAATTTTATTTAGTTCTCACAAGCAGAGATTACCTGAGGTAGAAAGAGGTCATATCATCCTTGTTAAGGTTTTGACCAGGTTTCCTTAACAACTTATGACAAATGTCGGGATGGCTAATGCGTCGTTTGCTCCTGGTATCGGGTTTTTGCGCGGAATTATTTAAATTACGTTTTGTCTTTTGATGGAAATCTATCATCATGTTATTTGTTAATGAGCATACATTTCTATTTTTTTCTTTTTCTTGTTTGTTAATTGTTAATTTCTTTTAATTGATTTGTATTTATGTTTATTAATTTCTGTAGTTAATTTGTGGCCCGCGGTGCGATTTGGGTTGGCCAGGCCTGCTCTACACACTAGCTGCCTGTGAGGTAGGGTGGGTCGAAAAAACTGAATTTTTTTTTTCGAAAACACTTTTAGTGCGGAAAAGTTGCCTATCGTAATAAGAAGAAAAACGGCATAAAAAATTAAAATCGGTTAACATTTTACGCGAACTTAAAACTTATGAAAAATTGCAAAAATCACGATATTTTTGAAATTTTTTTCTATTATTTAAAATTTTTAAAACTCTACTTATGCACTGTCTAAATGGGCTTTGTTCCCGGTGACATTATATAAATAAAAATAAAATTTTTTTTAAATAAACACACTAGTTTTTTATGCTTGTTTTATGGTTTAAATAACCTAAATAAATAAAATTCTGATCAATAATTGTACTTTTTTACGTTCGCGAAATATATAGAATTTTTCTAAGATTTTGCGTGAACATATAAAAGTATATTATTGATCAGAATTTAATTTATTTAGATTATTATACCATAAAACAAGCATAAAAATTAGTGTGTTTATTATTTAAAAAAATTACAAAAATATCGTGATTTTTGCAATTTTTCATAAGTTTAAAGTTCGATGCGGGAGCGGAAGATGTTAACCGATTTTAATTTTTTTTATGCCGTTTTTCTTCTTATTACAATAGGCAACTTTTCAGCACTAAATTGTTTTCCAAATTTTTCTTAGTTTTTTCGACCCACCCTACTGTGAGGGTTTCTCCCTCCTCCATCTATAAAATATGTGAGAGCGTACCGAGTCTTAAAAAAGTTTAATCGTATGTTTCCTATATTTGATTCAATCGTGATTTTTGTCAAATATTAAGTGAATATAATATCTGAACTGAAACTAACTAACTTGAAATAATGAAGTTAAATAAATTTAGAATTTTCTCATTAATATATTAAAGAATAATTAACATACATATACAATATAGGAATTATTAGGCTCTCTTTCCAGGACTTAGGGATTTCACATTGCAAGTGTCAAGATGTTCTGAAACATTTGAGTGATCTTTAGGACAAGCTCGCCGCCACCATACTTAAACATCTCATTGGATATGTTGTCAGGGCCCGGGGACTTTCTATTTTTCAGGGTTTTTACTTCTTTTTCTATTTCTTCCGTGGAAAAGAAGATGTCGTCAATATTATAAGTTAAAGGTTCGACATTAGGGCATATAGTGCTCGTGTAAAGGTTACCAAAGAAATCTTCCCATTCTTCTATTGTAATTTTGTTGTTACCAACAAATTCATTTATCTCTATTTTATTTTTATTTATCATCTTCCATACATATAAAAAATTCTAAATTTATTTTAAAAAGTTTTCAATTTTTCCTCCATTTTTTTACTTCTATTTATGTATTCTTCACAAATCTTTAATAAAACTCGAAAAAAATATTTTTAACGTTGGATTAATATAAGCGCATAAAAACCAACTTTCGATGTTCTATTATTTTCCTAGCGAGAAGAATTGAGGTCTCCTGTTTCGCACCTGACCTACCGTCCTAAGGAAAACAAGGTAAAAGCATGACTCAAGGAAGGAGGGAGGCCTTTGAAGAGGCGGCGGCGGCCACGCCGTGAAAGCCTCAACTGCGACTCCATTTGAAGTTTCGCAGTTTTCTCGATCCCACCTCGAGAATTGGCTGTCCAACGGGTCAGTGCTAAAACAACGATTTGCCCATTGCAATAGTGATCCTCTTTAAATGTGCCTTGTGTTGGAATGGTTACAGTGTACTTGTTTTTATGGGTTGACAGCGTAATTGGAATTGACCATCAACAATGTCAAACATCAGCGCGCATTTGCTCATCGGTCTATTAATACTCAATATAACAGGTACGTTTTAGAAAATCTTCATAAATATTGTATAACCTCTATTAGATATTTTTATTAGGAGGTTCAGAGTTCAGGTTGTGATTGAATGATGTGTAGAAAGTGACATTCAAGAAAATATAACAAAATAGTGGGGGTTTTTCAACCTAAAAAACTATTTTGTTAAGGGAGAAAGGTGTGGACTCTTGGTAAAACATTTTAAATAAAGTAAGGAAAATTTTGAAAAATTTTAGAAACTTTTAAAATTTAAAATGCTATTGAAGGAGACAATAAAGAGTGTGTCTTCTGCTGGAATTATAAATTTTATTTATTTATAACGAGACTAGTTTCGAGGGCTTTTTTTGCTCTCTTCATCAATCTATTACAATTGATTCATAAATTAATTCCTGTGAATCAATTGTAATAGACTGATGAAGAGGGCAAAGCCCTCGAAACTGTGGTCTCGTTATAAATAAATAAAATTTATAATTCCAGCGGAAGACACACTCTTTTATTGTCTCCTTCAATATATAAAAATTCTGCTACTCTCGGCACAAAAACTTAATTAATTTAAAATACTAGGTAGATTTCACAAAAATAAATGATAGGATGCTTATAAGCATAAAAATTGGGTGAATTGAGAGGTAGGTTTTTTGTGAAACCTACCTCGTAATTCACCCAATTTTTATTATTATATAAAAATGTTTTACCTAAAACCAACACCTATCTCTTAAAAGTTATAGAAGGATGCTTGTTTAGCACGACTTTATATAGTTTTTAAGGAATTTGGCGTTGGTACTTGGTGAAACATTTTTTAAAATTATTGGATAAAAAATACTTGGTAGGTTTCACATTAAGATATATAAAAATAAAACAAATTTATTTTTGAAGAATCTTTAATCTCGATATATATATATACTTTTATTAATAAATGAATTTATTTCTTTTGGAAAAATGGAAGTACATAGTCCATTTTATATTCTTAGCAATAAAAGTAAATTTAATTAAGACCAGACGCAGTGCTGAGATTCAAAATTTTTTTGGAATGTGGGGAGGTGAAGACAATTTTTTTCGGCTAAAGCTATATGAATGATGTGGTATGTGTGCACAGGGCAATATTTAAAGGTCCATAAGCATGGAAGGTACGAGGCATACACATGAGCGATAAATTTTCATACTCCTGTGTTTTCGAACATCGCTATTAATCTATAAGCTATTATTTATCTTTTGTTTATAGTTTGGAATTTCATTGTGAATAAAATACTATCTTGACTTTTTCTTAAAAACAAAAAAATATTAAAAAATGAAAAATTTATAACCATTCATATTTTTTTCACAAATCATAAATTAATTTGCAAATTACTTTATAGAATATTTCAAAGAAGATTATTATAAATAAATAATTATAATTATTATTAGTTTAATTAAAAAATTTCTTTTGAATACGGACCAATATAGAGAATGAAATACAAAATTATTAGCTATAAATCTAGAGTACTTATAGTACCTACATTAAATTCTACAGATTTTTATTTTATTTATACTCCTACATTAAATTTTATAAGCTGCAGTTAATTAACTTTTTATTCTATAGACTAAGAGAGTAATTTGAAAATTAATTAAACATTCTTTCAATTTGACTATACGAAGAGTAAATTGTTGAACGATAAGAATTCAATTTTCTAATCCGGAAATAGAAAGATTACCGATTTTTTTATTAAATACATTGATAACTAATCATTAGGATTCGAAATTAGGATATTCATTAAAAAGAATATCTAATTAGTAAATAAATAATCACAAAACTGTGGTGAATTTTGCATTAAGGAAAGTTGACTTCTTATTCGGGTTCGGACAATTTTTCACCCCCCAGCAGTTGAAACCCTCTGCAAGGCCCACACTGCGTCCCTATCTCAGTTGGCATAGAAATAAATCAATATATGCCTAATTATGGTAAATAAAATACAATTTATTTTTCAAGGCAATTTATTGTAAAGATTATTCACTCATATTATATTATGTAAAATATGTATAAACTATAATGAATATTTATTCACACACTCTCTCGGGAAATGAGACATAAATTGAAATAGTAATAGAAATGAATTAAAAAAGCTATCATTTAGTTATTCAATTGACAAACAAAACAAATATGTTATATAGAGTAGTGTCATTGCAAATTTAGCACTGCCGGAACGATGAAATTCCGGGAGGCCTGGGATCCGGGCGTGTCCTCCGCGGAAAATTTTTGGAAATACCATATATGTTCCCAAAACCAGTTCCGGAATGGCATCATGACACCACTGTTTATATTCAGTTCCTGGAGCACCGAGCGATGTTCGGTAACTTTTTGCCTCTAAATAGTTTAAGTTTCAAATTTCAAGGATCTCCGACTTACCAAAGACGATATATGAATGATTAAAATATTTATTTTACGACACTCCTAATTTACCCACCCTTTCTTTATTTCAATCGGATTAAATTCTATACACGACTAGTAACTCATGACACTTGATAAGTACACCAATTTTTAAAAAAATCATTAGTGCCGTTTTTGAGAAAATAAAAAAAAAACGAAAAATCTTTCATGCAAATGTCAACTTACGGTATTCCGATTTCAATCAAAATCTTGCTGTACCCCTTCTAGCCTACAAGTTTCGAATTTCATAGCTCTGAGATTTATGGTTGCGAAATGCAGGGGGTACATTCTTGCCTACGTAAACATCAACTTACCGTACTTCTATTTTAGACAAAATCTTGTGGTACTTCTTGTAACCTCTAGATAGCTTAAGGTACGTTTTGCTCGGTGCGACTATCACGATGATCGTTCAACAATAATCGTGCAAAGAGGAAAATGTACCTTACCGACAGTCGCTCGAAGGAAAACAGCTCCATAAGAAACACACAGAAATAGTACTCAACGATTATCGTTGCATGATTATTGTTGAACGATCATCGTCATAATCGCACCGAGCAAAACGTACCTTTAAGTTAAAAATGTCAAGACTCTGAGTCTTTCCGAAGACGAGATATGAACGATTAAAATATTTATTTTGCAACATGACTAATTTACACCCTCTTTCTTTATTTCAATCTGTATAAATTTATACACGACTAATAACTCATGAGACTTGATAAGTACACCAATTTTTAGCGAAATCGTTAGATCCGTTTTCGAGAAACCGATTCTATATATCTATACTAATATATAAAAGAATTGCTCGTTTAATAGAATAAGATTAGAAATTTTTCTTTGAAGATATACTGATATATTACTATAATACCTCAGGATTGGATGAAGGCATTTTTCTTCTGATTTCGAATCATACATGGAGCGAAAGGCTATGTTCCGAAACAGTGACTTTTCAGAGAGAAACCTTGTTTAAACCATTTAATTTAATCATTAACACACACACATACACTTTTAATTCAAAGTAATTATTTCAATATGAAATTGGAAGGAAAAGCAAAAAAGTTTTCAAGACTCGAGACGATCTCCGTTATAGTCAACCCCTCTAGTAATAAATGTAAATATAATTAACTGTTAAAAATTAATTGTGACGCTCGGTAGTCAGGCGAATATTATTTCGTTACTCTTTTTATATATATAATGTATCGTTTTTCTCCATGTGCGGTTCTTTCAAGTTAATTTATTTCTTTTAGATGAGTGCTCGCATGCATTATATAGATGAGAAAATAATTTAATTTTCCATCATTCCTTAATGTTATAAAAAATCAAAATTAGTAATTTTTGATATAGATGGGAAAATAATTTAATTTTCCATCATTCGTTAATGTTATAATTATTTCAATATGAAATTGGCAGCAAAAGCGAAAACGTTTTCAAGACTCGTCGCGCCCTCCGCTATAGCCCTCTAGTGATAAATTTAAATATAATAAACTGTTAAAAATTGATTATGACGCTTCGCTAGGCAGGTGAATAATATTTTGTTACTCTTTTTATATATAAAATGTATCGTTTTCCTCTAATTAAAGGGTCTTTCAAGTTAATTTTTTTTCATGAGATGAGTGCTCGCATGCATCATGTAGATGAGAAAATAATTTAATTTTTCATCATTTCTTAATGTTATAAAATATCAAAATTAATAATTTTTGATATAGATGGGAAAATAATTTAATTTTCCATCATTCGTTAATGTTATAAAATATCAAAATTAGTAATTTTTGATATAGATGGGAAAATAATTCAATTTTTTCATAATTCCTTAATGTTATAAAATATCAAAATTAGTAATTTTTGATATAGATGGGAAAATAATTCAATTTTCCATCATTCGTTAATGTTATAATTATTTCAATATGAAATTGGCACCAAAAGCGAAAACATTTTTCAAGACTCGGCGCGCCCTCCGCAATAGCCCTCTAGTGATAAATTTAAATACAATAAACTGTTAAAAATTAATTATGACGCTTCGGTAGGCAGGTGAATATTATTTTGTTACTCTTTTTATATATAAAATGTATCGTTTTCCTCAAAGTGCGGGTCTTTCAAGTTAATTTTTTTTTCATGAGATGAGTGCTCGCATGCATCATGTAGATGAGAAAATAATTTAATTTTTCATCATTTCTTAATGTTATAAAATATCAAAATTAGTAATTTCACCAGGTAGAGGAGGTATTATAACTCATTAAGGCTGCAAGTAAACATTCGATCATTATCATAAAGGTATGTACGGGAAGCAAACGATAATTTCTTTAAATGGAATTTAATTTTTGTATATTTCACAAGAAAATAAACAATGAATAATTTTCTAATTTTTTCATGAAAACTTCCTCAATTCTTGATTCATCAAACGATTAGATATTTTCCAGTAACTCTTTCTTTCACGATAATATCTTACATTTTTATTTTTAATTAAAAAAAATAAATAAATAAAATAAAATAACCAATATTCATTCAAGTGGGATTGACATGCTTCGGAGGATTGTATGTGTGTTCGAGTTGAATGACGAAAGCCTAAGCTCTGTCTCACCATGAGTTTAATATTAATATTTTAGATCTCTCTTATTTTTTCTAATATCTGCTTTAACACTAATTGCTTTCGCTGCAGTATTTTAATTATTGTAAAATTGTGAATACATTCGAAACAAACGGTACGTTTGGCGAGTACGCTCGCTTATATAGTTTGTTTAGCACCGACTTCAAAAAGTGATCTGATGTAAATATTTCGTCGTTTAGTTGTAACTAAATTATAACTTTATTTTATACTTTTTAGTGCATTTTATTTGATTCTTGAGTTATTATTATTTTATTTGTTGCATTTAATTTTTTTGAAGTCGGTTTTATTTTTTTTTTTATAAAAATTATTTTTATTTTTCTCTTTTTAGTGATGTTATTAATAGTGATTTAATATAATACCTTGCATGCATCTCGTAAGAGAAAACGTCGGGCGAATGAATCAGAAAATGATATTTTTTTTATAAATTTTATTAAACCAATTATTTTACATTAATTAATGTATACATTGTATTTTTGCTTCGATTCCGGAGATTACTTCTCCACCATCGAGTGTCCTTATTCATCTTTAGTCCTTGTTTTTAATAAGAGGAAAAATCTAATTAGATAAAAAAACCTCTTTTCCGATAATTATTTCAATTCCATTATTCCCCAATCAAGTCGATTGGTTTTCCATTCCACCTTCCCCAGCCCCTCCGACCACCCCAGAAAATGATAATAAAATTAAATTCATAAATATAGAATTTCTCTCGAAGCGTTTGCGGGTTTTAAATGAATGTTTTAAGATTTTTTTTATAAAATATTTTATTTATTATAATTTCGATTATTTGCTCATAAGAATTTAAGATTTACGTTATTTCATCATATCATCAGAAGTTGACCAAATTAATATGCGACAACCCCTAAGGTACCACCTTTCCAATAAAAAAAGAATCATCGAAATCGGTCTACGTGGCAAAAAGTTCTCGCTGAACATACATAAAATAAATAAATAAATAGTTAGGTATCTTGACTATCTTGGAGCGATACTGATCCAAAGGCAGAAAGAATCATTAAAATCAGTTCATAAACATAGAAGTTATGAGAAAATCATAAGTTGGTGTCATCTATTAAATCCGATGGAATGGAATATTTTTAATTATATGTCAGAGGGGTTGTTTTTCACCCCTCGGGAATCGAACCCGAAAAATATTCCATTCCATCAGATTTAATAGATGACACCAACTTATCTTGTAAATTTGAATCTATTTTACCATCGGCAAATTAATATCTTTCATAGAAGTTATGGCTGAACAAACATTACAAAAAAGGTCCAATGCCAATGAAATTCATATTTTTACCAATCGCAAACTAGACTGAACCCAATGCAAAAAAATCATCAAAATCGGTTCACAATTGGCGACGATATCAGGTAACATAGACACAAAAAAAAAATTCAGTCGAATTGAGAACCTCCTTCTTTTTCTGAAGTCGGTTAAAAAGTATTACATAACCCAGCTTAACTTTAGCCAACTTCATGACAAATTTAAGAATTTGCAAGTAAAATTCCCCAATATCAGCATCATTTAGACAGCCTTAAGGCTCGGGCGTTTGGTTCACACTCGTACTCAGGTGAATGTACTGTATTATAGGCCAAACTGAATGACGTACCCTTGATTATCAGATGTTCCTTACTACGCTAGTGCCATCCACTATATTTTTTGTAATATCAGCTTAGAAAGAACGATTTGAGAGTGAAAATAAGCCAAAACTTTTTCAATAAGATCTGGAGGAATCGATTTAAAATCAAAAATAGCTCGTATGAATAAATTTTAAAGAATTAAAGTCATTTTAAATATTAAATATGTTTATTCCTTTATTATTAATCAGATATCACTTACTATTTCCAGTCATTTAAAAATAGTGATCGATTCTCATCTAATACTCGTGGAATAACCATTCTACACATTGGATTTTAGACGTTTCGGTTATTATTGGTAACAATTTCTGAAGACATGGAGGAATCAACTTAAAATCAAAAATAGCCATAGATTCTCATTTAATACTTGAGGAATAACAATTCTACAATGGATTTTTGACGTTTCGATTATTATTGGTAGCCATTGCTGAAGATATGAAGGAATCGATTTAAAATCAAAAATAGCTCGTATGAATAAATTTTAAAGAATTAAAAAAGTACTATCTTACTCTAGAGCAAAGTACTTTAAAATATAATTTTACTACAAGCTTTATATAACCTTTTTTGTTGCCCCCAAGGTACTTAATTAGGATATTAAATTTCACCAAAAATGGTTAAGTCATTTTCAAGATATTTAGAAAAAACTAAAAAAGTACTGGACTAAAGTACTTACTAATGTTTGAGGACCGATATGTAGAAAAACTAATCAGCGCTTCATTTTGTTAAAGTAATGGTAGGTTTTCAATTTCATTTCAATCGGTTCAACGGTGTGGAAAAAATCGTGGACGAAAAAATGGAACATCCATCCATCCACTTCCTGAAAAAATCGCACTTTTTGTCCTCTCGACGAGACCCCATTTAATTTTTCCAAAAACCCTCACGTGCTAAAATTCAACCTAATTGAATACTCCAATTTCTAACTTTAATTAAGATCATGGGTTTCGTAGTCTTTACCAGAGGATCTTCTGAATTCGCGCTTGCCGCGAGACCGATTACAATACTTTACCCATTGGAAAAAGTAAAAACTTAACGATGTCAGTGGATTTTGTCTTTAAAACCGAATCTATTTAAACTTGGGCAAATGTTTCTTTCTCATCATTCATTTTATTCTTGAGTGAAGATGTATCTCACTTGGTTCGAGGAGGCTTGAAGGAGTTTCACTCTCTTCGGATGACGAATCCATCATCTGAGCTCTCGCTTTCTGTCACGTGTGTCTATGTGTCCGTGTGTCCGTGGGATGGTTCGCTGCCCACGTGCTTTTTACCTTTTCTAGTTGTGCTTGCAAAGCAGGTACCCATGCATGCTTCTTCCTCCTTCCCTCTCTCTCTCTTCTTATAAAATACCTTTATATAGTATATATGCATTTACATAAAAATACATATCTTCGCATCTTGAATTTGAATCAGTTGAAGGCTTCCCCGTTGTTGACGGCTAGCAAATAGAAAGTTTTTTCCTTCCTTTTTAAAGTTCCTCTGTAACTGCCCTCTTTTGTTAATCGGCTTATGCATTAACCGTGAATAATTTAGAGAAAGGCATTAGGGTATTTTAATAGTCATTCTATATATACATAATATTCCTCTAATTATTCATTCAAAATAATTGATTTTCTTAATGAAAATATTATTCGGTACGCTCGGGAGTCAGGCCAAGCCTGCTTGCCCGCCAGACGACCCCTATTAGTATTAAATTCATTATATCTTTTGCTCATTTTTTAAAAATGTCTGAAAGTTTGAGTTGTTTACCATAAAAGAATTTAGTCTTTTTGATTTTAAGTCGATTCATCAACGTTTTCAGTAGAGGTTGCTTTAGTCAAAACATAAAAAATGTAATACAATAAGGTTATTCCTCTAGTATTAGATAATAATTGATTTTTATATTTGATTTTAAGTCGATTCCTCCATGACTTTAGCATTGGTTACCAATAATAACCGAAACGTTAAAAATCCAATGTATTATGGTTATTCCTCGAGTATTAGATGAGAATCGATCACTATTTTTGAATTTAAGTCCACATGGCCTGCAAATAGCAAGTAATATCTGATTAATAATAAAGGAATGAAAATATCAATATTTCAAATGAATTTGTATAAAGTTTAGCAACGATCCGTTGCAGTTTATTTTCTATCTGTGTCGCGATAAGCCATTAATGAAAAGTTGCAGAAAGTTCGTTCTGATGCTAATGCTAATGAGTGTGCTTTTGGGCTTTCTACCTTCACAACTCTCGGTTAAAAAATCCAGAATTATTTTACTTTACCATACAGGGTATGGTCAAGTATTGTAATCGTGCATGAAAAAAGTGGTTTTTTTCTTTCTTTTTTTCGAAATATCTCAAAAACGGCTTAAACTATTTCGATTAAAAAAAATTGAGCGAAACCATGGCAAAAAAGCCCTAATAAGTGAACATCGAAAAAATTATATTTTTCGAGATAATAATGTTTTTGTCAAAATGTCTTTCAGTCTGTTAGTCTGTGTGTTACCAAATTTTGTGGACGAGCTAGATAAAAAACTAGTGTGAATATCGAAACCAAATTTCACACGTAGTTTTGGTCCAATGAGATTAAGAGCTGATTAGATTTTGGTGAATATTGACCCAAAATTAAGGGGGGTGGAGGGGGGTTAAAAATTAAAAATCTAGGCCATTTGACCAAACTCAGCCAAATTTTTATACATAATCAGTGGGACCCCATAAGTCTAAAAATGGAAAAACTAACCGCTCAAAATGGGGGGGGGGGGGCTAGGTCAAAAATTAATATCTAGGCCATTGACTAAACTCAACCAAATTTTGTATACATAATCAGTGGGACCCCAGAAGACTAAAAATGGAAAAACTAACCGCTCAAAATGGGGGGGGGGATTAAAAATCTAGGCCGTTTGAGCAAACTCAACCAAATTTTGTATACATAATCGGTGTGATCCAAGAAGTCTAAAAATGCAAAAACTAACCCCCTCCCCTACATGATTATAAATCATTTTATTAAATATTAAATATAAGTGAGGGGCCAGGTTGTATGGTAAAGTCAAGTGGATGGCCACATCAGAACACGTCAGCTTATTTTTGAATGAATTTATTGATTCTTTAATATTTTGTTTATGATTAAAGGAATATACAAATTAATTTATAATTTTTATTATCGGGGGGGGGGGGGTCGGATATGCTAGTCGGTAGCGTATCATCCTGCTAACCAAGTGGACCCGGGCTCGAATCCGACTCGATGCATTCGGCTAAAATCTGACCCCCGGGGTAGAGACAAAATTTAAAAAATAAATAGTATCGTAAATTGGCTTATGGCTAGAAAGGCCGAAAAGCCAAAAATAAAAAAATTATTACTTGTCTTGTTTTTTTTATACTCACTATAGTGATGATTTAATCAAAAAATAAATTTTGAATAGTTTATTAGGGAAAGCATATAAGAGTCTTGAAAACGGTTTACTTTTTTCTCCAATTTTAGTTTAATTAGCATGAAAAATTAAAATTTATTTTTAATTTTATTTTTTGAATTAAGATTTTTAATTTGGCAAGGATTTGCCTAGAGTCATCTTAGATGAACTTTACTGTTTATTAAAATGCACACTCATGTAAAAATAGCATATTTGTAAGACTAGATATATGTATTACTAGCTGCGACGCCCGCCTTCGGCGACCCTCTTGTTAGCCAGGGGCTACGCCCCTGAACCCCCCTCACACTCACCTGCACCCACAACCCTATTTCACCCCGGACCTCCTGCACCCAAACCCTGAATCCCCCTTCCACCCCTATTCCACCTCCGCACCCACCTCGGGCCCCCTGCACTCTGCCCCTGCATTCCACCCCCGCACCATACCCAGTTTTTGTATTTCTAGCTCCCTAGAGGGCCCACAGAATATGTATACAAAATTTGGTTGAACGATACGAAGCCTTTTGTGTTTTAGACCTAAAAATCCGCCATTTTTCAGTTCAGGAGTAAAAATTTCAAAAAAATAAAAAAATCTTCCCGATATTTAGCATTAATAAACTTATGTACCAAATTTGAATGCTAAAACTTAAAAACTCGAGGAGTTAGAGCACTTTAAAAAATTTCAAAAATTTACCCCGAAATGACTATATCTTCCTTTTGGGGACAAATAAAGGAAAATACTCAAATTTGTTTTTTTTTATATTTCAATGCTTCACCTTTATAAACTAAACCCATATCGATATCTTTTCTGGTTTAAGAGATCTTGAAAAACTCTGAAAACACATTTTGTGACTCTTTCTCCCCTTTAGGGTTCGAATTTCAAAAAATCCCTTCTTAGCACACCCATCAATCGTTGAAAGAATATACATGTAAGTTTGAAAACTGCGCGTCAAACTCGAGACAGCACAAGCGAGCCAGCCAACCAGTCCCAATGACATGACATCAGTCTCAGCTGACGTGTAACTTAATAAATCAAAAATTATAATTATTAATAAGAGATAATAAAGGACCTGAAAAATCGATTCAAAATTCAATTTCAGGTATTGTTCAATATTTGATCTGTATTTAATTTGTATATAATTTGTAAATATTAATGTACATTATATCATAACCTATTAAAACAAAATTCAATTTCAGAATTCGATTTTTATTTACCTAAGAAGAAACTTACAAATCGATTTTTTTTCCTACCACCAAAAGATGCCGATTAAAGTAAGGATACATCTAAAAAAGAAGAGATTGAAGGTTCCTTGGTGAATTCGATCAAAAGCATAAAATTAATATCGGATAATCTAGTCTATGCATTTCCTGAAGAACATCAAGGTGAGAAATCACACAAAGAACTAAGCCAAATTACTTTAATAAAGTCAGCGTTTAAAAGCATGTCCAAAGAGGGACATTTCAGAAATGTTAATATAACTTTATCAGATGAGATTAAGAAACTATATATAGATGAAGACAATAATTTTATATTTAAAGATTTTTTTTTGGAAGAATCGACTGAAGGAAGTCTAGATTCTTCAATAAGATCCAGAATTGATGAGGATAAAACTGATACTATCAATAACCTGGACTTAGAAATTAAAAGAAAAGAAAACATATTATTAGATATCGAAAAAAATTTAACTTAAATAAATTTTATGGCATTCAACAAAATGCAGCAGAATGGTTAAAAATTTTTTGAAATAGAATGTGAACGACATAAAATATATGATAGTATTATGAAGATACAAATTATAAGATTCTTCCTAGAGGGCAATTCAAAAGAATGGTATAGAAGTAACTTGAAAAAGATATCTGATAACGATTGGTCAAAATGGACAAAATCTTTTTTATTGATTTATGCAAAAAGAGGTTGGGCTGAAGTTAGATATGCTTACAAATTTAAGTATATAGATGGTTCAATAATTGATTACAGTTTAAAAAAAGAAAGTCTCTTACTAGATGCTGAACCTTCGATCTCAGAAGTGTCAAAAATAAATCACATTGTTATAGGTTTACCTCAAAATATACAAGATATTCTTGATAAAGAAGAAATAAAAAATACAGACCAATTGATTAATATTCTTAGAAAATATGATTTAGAATATTTAAAAAAAGATAGAAAAGAAATTAAAAAAAAGCCTAATGACAGATATGTTATAAAGACACCCTGTTACAAATGTGAAAAATTAGGATGGCCAAACAGATACCATCCTACTGCTATATGTCGTAATGGAGAAAGATATAAAGAAAAATATGAAATAAATTTAAATGAAAATATTGAGGGGTTTAAGAACCAAAAAAACTAGACGGCCCCGGTAAAATCACACCATTGTTAACATTAAATGTACTAGTTGATGAATCTAGGAATATTGAAGCTGTTTATGACACAGGTTCTAATGTGTCATTAATAAATTATGAAATAATACAAGAACTAAAAAAAAATAAAAAAAGATAAAACAATATTTAAAACAATAAATGGTGTGAATTTTGTAGAAGGCCGGGCCCACTTGCTACTTAAAATAAATAAAATATCTGATTTCATAGATATATATGTCGTAAAAAATAATAACTTTTCATACGACATGTTACTTGGCTTAGATGCAATAAAAAAATTTAAACTGATTCAGAATGAAGAATTAAAAATATTTCAAAAGATTAACAGTAAAAATGTAAAAGAAATAAAAAAAGATAATTTTAAATTAAAAGAAATGAATAATAAATTAGAAGAGATAGACACATTCCAAAAAACAAATGATAATACAAAAATAATTGAAAAAGAATTAAAAATAGATAATATTGAATTAATAGAAAATAATAAAATAAAACAGATAAATTTAAATGAATATATAAACATTAATGAATATGAACATTACTTAAGTCATTTAGACGATAAAAAAAGAAATGATATAAAAAACTTATTATTAAAAAAGAAAAAAGGTTTTGCTAAGGATAAATATGACGTTGGAAGAGTCCAAAATGTGGAAGCTCAAATAAAATTAATGGAATATAAATATGTGTCAAAGAAACCATATCGATGCTCTTTACCAGATCAAAAAGAAATTGACTACCAAATATCAAAACTTCTTGAAGCTGGATTAATAGAAGAATCTAGTTCACCTTTTGCAGCCCCAGTTACATTGGCATTCAAGAAGGATGAAGGCAGAAGATCACGTTTGTGTGTCGATTTCCGAGAACTTAACCGGATCCTTATTCCGGAAAGTCATCCTTTCCCAAGGATTGAAGACATAATGGTGAAAGCGGGTAGTTGCACTTGGTTCTCAGCTTTAGACATAAACTCTGCATTTTGGTCAATCCCAGTGAGAAGTAAAGATAGAGACAAATTGGGATTTGTTACCCAAAATGGTCATTGGCAGTGGACTACTTTGCCATTCGGTCTCAAAGTGTCGAGTAGTATATTCCAGAGAGTGTTAGCAAACATAATAAGAAGAAACAAACTAAGTGATTTTTGCATAAATTATATTGACGACATATTGATATTCTCTAACACCTTTGAAGAACATTTAAAGCATATCGACTTATTAATAGATGTGATCCAAAAAGAAGGTTTCAAATTAAAACTTTTAAAATGTAATTTCGCCAAAAATTCAATAAAATATTTGGGCCATATCATTGAGAAAGGTCAAGTGAGACCATATAAGGACAACCTTATAGCAATAAAATGTTTTGAAAGGCCTAAAAACAAGAAAAATATAAGACAATTTTTAGGGAAGTGTAATTTTTATTATAAATACATTGAAAATTCAGTAAAAACATTAGAGCCTTTACACAACTTATTAAGGAAAAATGTCAAGTTTGAGTGGAGCGAGAGTTGCGAGCAAGCATTTAACTCAATAAAAGAATATTTGTGTTCAAGCCCAATACTTTCAATTTACGACCAAGACAAAGAGGTTTTTATATACACCGACGCCAGTATTGAAGGTCTTGGAAGTGTGCTTAAACAACCACAGGCAAATGGTGTTCTCCACCCAGTAGCCTACTTCTCAAAAAAATTGAACCCCACCCAAAAAAAGCACAAGGCTATATACCTAGAATGCCTAGCTATTAAAGAGGCCATAAAATACTGGCAACATTGGTTAATAGGTCGGCAATTTACTGTAATAACTGACCATAAGCCTTTGGAGACTTTGCGAGTAAAAGCAAGAACTGATGAACCTCTCGGAGAACTGATATTCTATCTGTCTCAATATAATTTTAAAATTATATACTCTCCAGGAAAAACAAACTTAGAGGCTGACTCTCTATCAAGAAACCCAGTATTAGAGAGCTTTGAAAACGAAGAAGACATCTTAAAAGTAGTAAATATAATATCTTTGGAAGAAATCATGAATGATCAGGAGTTAAACAAAGAAGAATTAAATAATTCTAAGAATGTAGTAAAAAAAGGTGATATCGCGTTCAAAGGTTTGAGAAATAATGAAAGAATATTTGTATCAAGAAGATTTGGCGATGAATTAATAAAAAAAGTTCATGACTTCTATGGACATATTGGTGTTAAGCATTTGCTAAATAAAATAAGACCTCATTATTATTTCAAGAATATGGACAAATTAATAAAAAAATTTTGCAGAACATGCTCGACATGCATTGAAAACAAATCAAGAAGAAGCAGATTAATAGGACAAATGTCACAGCTTGGACCCGCAAAAGAACCATATGAAATCATGTCAATTGACACAATTGGAGGATTTTCTGGGAATAAATCATCTAAAAA